>JAADVW010000210.1:0-48308 GCA_023335875.1 Elongisporangium prolatum | reverse complement strand
GGCTACTCATGCCTTCTCTTCAACTTGCGTTAGGCTTGATAAACCCGATTCATTGTATATTCACTTGGGAATGTTCCCATTTTACTCTCACTGTATTGGCTAGTTCTGCTCAACTTGCGTTAAGTGCGCAGGGCGTGCGTCTGTGTATATCACTATACATATACAGCTGAGTAACTATACAGTCTATACATGTTCTGTGAATTTTACGAGGTGTCCCCGTACTTTACGAAAATGGCGCATTTTTTTTATTAACGTTTGATATTGGGGTATTTTTTATTGCCCCTATTCTTAAATATATGAAATTTATTTATTCTTGTTTTTCCCCTCGATATCTATAAAAGGTTTAAATACTGGCTGCCCTGCCCGCAAGTCCATCCTGGTTGCAGTTGCCATGCCTTCAATCCTGGTGATTGCAATGCTTGTGAGTGTATCCATGTCCAGTATCCAGTTAAAGCCGACGGGTCATTGATCGATTGTCAAAACATCGCCAATTTGGTTTGGATGCTTCTTCAAAACGTATTGAGTTTAACCCGCGATCGCAGACTGTACGCAAAATAATTGGAAAGCGAGAAGTCTCAATTCATGAAATTGGTTTGCGCAAGCACTGTCACGGCCTTCTAAGTTCGACCGGGCGGACGAAGAGTTGACCCATGAGTCATGGGCCATGACATGAATGTCATCACGAGAGGGATTGCATCCATGTATGAACAGGGACTCTGGGCTTTCACCCTTTGGGACACATCAGCCTCTAACCCAGGCTTATCATTAAAACCCGTTGGTTGAAGTTTCTTAAAGAGGGTTTTACCAAAATGGATGCAAACGGGAAATGTATTTGACCAATGTGGAGGTGACAAATGGAGGAGGAACTAGACCACGCAGCCGTAGACGCCTGTGGAGATCCAAACGCACCGTGAATCCATATCGAGACCGGCTTGACTCGGAGGGCACGTGCCGTTGCTGATGTCGCCCGAGCAGATGACGCCCGAGGCGCAAAACGTCCCGGTCCCAACAACGCTCACTGGGGTCGGGCCGGCTGGATCGGCGGAGCAGTCACGATCCACGGGGGTGATGCTGGCGACAGCCTTACATCCGTAGTCGCCTGAGTCCAATAGATCGCAGTAGGCGCCATTCTCCAGGTCTTTCTGAGGCACAGGGCAGTTGCCGTCAGTCGCGTAGTTCGAGCAGAACACGCCAGTCACAGGGAAGGTTCTGTTGGTTCCATCCACAAGCACCAGCGAGTCGGTCGCGTACACTTGGGGCTCGAATGTGCGCACAGAGTCCGCCGTCAGCTTGATGCAGCCATGGACGCCCGAGTCAACGATGCCGCAGTAAGAGCCGTAAGGGTACAGGTCCGCCTGCGGCTGCGGGCATTCGCCAAAGAGATCGGCCACGCACATTTGCTGGGTGCGCACGCAGTAAGTCGTCTGGGCGCCACCTTGGACGCCGATTTCGGATTCGCTGTCGACGCATGCACGGGCAGAGACAGCTGAGGCAAACAGAGCAGTGACTGCCAGCCCGAAGGACGAGATCTTGACCATCTTGAAGCAGAAGAAAGGCGGAAGGCTGGTTGGAATGTTGGTCTTGAAAGCAATTGAGAAAGTGAGAAAAATGTTAGGATCTTTAATCCCAAGCGCTGTCTGAATGGCCCAAGAGTCTCGAATAACGACTTGAAATGGCAGGTTTCAACTGGGACTCGTCGCGAACGTTGCTTGAACGAGAGGCAAGCGACCCCAGCCGCAGAAACTCCATCGTTCATGAAAGAATAGAGTCTCGGCTTCTTCCGTGTCGGGCATGTCGCTGGTGCGTTACTGGGGCAGAGGTCTCTTGGGGAAGAAGACAAGCGAATGTTGCTGCTTGAAGTCAACGTGAAGAATAACGCACTGGTGAAGAATTCGGGACGCTAAAATTAGCGGTGACTCTAACTCATGCGAGATGATCGTCTCGTGGTGTCATGGCTACGACTGATTCCGCAGACTCGCATACCAATGCCTCACAGTCAGTGCGGTTGCCTCCCCTAGAAAGCAACCAGTCGGCTCTCGGAGTAAAACGCGACCAATCTTGCAAGCTCACGCCGCTGGAGAAGAAGGCTCGCGACAGAGAGCGCAAGAGAGCGCAAGCTCGACGCCGAGTGCAGATTCTGCAGGAACGAGACAATGCCGCGGCTTTGCTGCGTGATAAACAGCATGTGAGCTCACAGTGGCATCGACAGGAGCGTCAAGAGGAAGAGTTGGTGCTTCGACGACTAGAACGAGATCTTGTGGATGGCCAAAAATCCCACCCAGCGACTGCAGGGTACGCGTTCGGGCCCCTCGATGGATCTGCTGCGAGGGTTTCGCCCATCTTTCTTGGGTTTTCACACGCGCTGTGTCCAGCATCGCAGGCGATTAAAGTGGTGGTTCTTGCGGGCCAAAAGGCGCCATTGGAAGCGACGTATCGACATCCAGCTTGCCATGGCTACAACATGGCCGGTCACTGTGATGCATCCATAATCACGCCTGCATTCTTCTTTTCAGTGTTTGAGAAAATCCCGCTAGAGAGCGTCACGATCGCCACTGATGATGTTGATCCCAGCGATTCCAGTAGCGAAGAAAGGTGGCCTTTGAAGCTCAATCGACAGCTGCGATCTGAAGACGGTCGATTCAAGAGCGTGCTTGCTGCCCGATTGAATCCATCGCTTACTGAGTCTTGCTTCATCTGCAAAGGCCCTCCACAAACACCAGGATGCCCCCGCTGCTTTGAGTTTTCCCTGCAAGCGCGCTATTCAATCGTATCCAACAAGGCGCAACAACGGCTCAAGACGCCAAAGACGCACACCCAGGAGGAAGACGAACGCAGAGCGCGGCATAAGGCACTCCAACGCCAACTTGTCGTCCCCTTGCTGCTCCGGATGCCGCCGAATCGCACTGACAGGTCCTTGAATCCAATACTCACTTCTCGTTTCAATAAGACGGAGTATTATGCAAACGTCTTGACCGATCAGTACGCAATTCAAAAGCACCGCACCGTGTAAGCTGAGTAAGTCTACAGTCAGAGAATGATCCCCCAAACTGACTTAAGTCGTTGCTTTCCGTAGACGCGTCAGTTTCGTCACGCTGCATATCAAGAGTCTGCCGCTGGGCGAGGTATGTTCCAAGGCTTGTTCATCCTTTCAGCAATCGAGTCTCACCTCGTATTCCCATTAGATCGTGTCTCTTCGCATGGACATAAAGAGCACTGTTGCCTATGTCTACGAGCTGTACCGCGCCAATATTCAAGATCCAAACCGCCCACTCCATCTACTTCTGCCAACCGTGCGCGGGTTTTTCTACCTCGACGAGCACATCGAAGACGCGACTGACGTGCGCAATGGACTCGTGAACGGCGATTTCTTCGTCGAGGACTTTGGTCTTGTGCCTTCTCTAAGCGGAGGAGCTGGATCGAATGACCGATCCCCTCGCCCAGTCAGTGAATTCATGCTCTTCTCGGTCGCGGTATTAAGCAGCAACGCGACTCCACGCTTAATAGCCAACTACCTGCAGCACAACTTCCACTTCCAGCCGCATGAACTGCCAGCAGGCGACCAAAAGGCCATCCAGTATGTGGTCTGCTCGTTGCCAAGCGCAGTCGATCAAGATCTGTGTCAGCAGCGGCTCAGGCCGCATGTTTGCAGTATGCAGCTCTTCGCACACAGTAACAAGCGGGTCGTGAAACAGGAGCAGCTCGAAGAACGCGATCGTCTGGTAGCACTCGAGCACGAGGAGAGAAAGCGAGCCAAGCTCGCGCTGAAACGCAAGCAGAACGAGGCGAGCCAACAGAACGGCCACCGCGTCTCGCATCGCGTACTTCGAGCACTGGCGTACTTCCAGTTTGTTTGCGATAGCACAAGTCATTACGCGAAGAACGCGATGGCACTCGCCACGAGACTGGAGAAGCTCTGGCAGTGCTTCCAGCTGTTTGAAGAGTGGAAGATCATCATGGCTGGACGCTTGATCGACGCTGAGAAGTGCCATGAGACGCTCACACTGCTGCAGCAACACCAGGAGATGACCACAGCAGCATTTGATGAGCTCTTGGACAGGAAAGGCGTCAAAGGGCCTCTGGCCTACCCAGTTGCTTGCGTGGTCGAAGGCCGAGCAGTGCAGAGCGCTTGCCTGGTCTTGCGCATTGGCATTCGTGTCGGGCTCTCGGCCAAGGAGAACTACGACTATGGAATCGTGCTCAATCTTGAGCAGGACTTCGACGCGATGGAGAACGCTGTGCCTGAAGACGCCAAGCTCAAGATGCGGCAGCGAGGGTTCACGCGCAAGTCTCTGGCGTTGACGGTGCAGGAAGACGACACGAAGCTAAGTGCTGCGCGTGTCTCTTGCGCTGACTTCGAGTGGCGGTCGAAGGACCTCGAGGCGGATGACGGACGCCGTCACCGAGGGCCAGCATTGCTGGTCACTAGCACAGACTTGCTCAGGCCTCCGTTCTATCAGTACAACTGGATGCGTCTGGCCAAGGCCTACAAGCACTCCATGCGCTGCGCGGCGTTCCAGAGCGCCAAGCTGGAAGAGTTCAATGCCCTCGCAGGCGTTCTGCAGAACGAAGCTGTTGTACTCACGCGAGCGCAGCGAGAGAAATGGATCCGAGAGGTCGAGGCGTTCCTTGTGACGTTGACTGAGAGTCCGAGCGGCTTTACTGCGCTGATCACGGCCACGCAGCGATCGCTGCTCAAAAAGGGAACCGCTCTGCTCAAGCGCCGTGCTATGCAGCGGAAGCAGCAGCTCCGAGACCGCGAGGCAGCGTTCGCGAGGCTCAAGCAGCTGCAGCAGGCCGCGGACTTGCCCAAGATCTCCTTTGTGCAGCAGATGAAGCTGGCGTTCATCCAGAACGAGGCGCCAAA
Organism: Elongisporangium prolatum; assembly: GCA_023335875.1. Lineage (NCBI taxonomy): Eukaryota > Oomycota > Peronosporomycetes > Pythiales > Pythiaceae > Elongisporangium > Elongisporangium prolatum. The sequence goes on along the minus strand of JAADVW010000210.1, from coordinate 43,444 downwards.
GATCCGCGCCGCGCTGGAGCTGACGCCAGCCGAGGCAATGGCAGCCAAAGCCGGGCAGATTGTGGCCTCAGTCGCAGCCAAAGTGTCCAGCGCTGCGGTCGCTGCCAAGAAGGAGTACCGCGTGCGTGCGCTGTGAGCGGCGCCGCGTCTGTTGGAACACGAAAGAGCTGCGATGAATACAATAGAAAAAGGGTATTAGAGTGTTTCTGGACAGAGGGTCCTATATGATGATCATGGAGGCTACGCAGATAGGCGAATTCTAGAGCCCTAGCCGCGGCTCGGATCCCCACAATGCGATGCATTCTTGCTTGCGCTGGTCGTGTACAGATAGCTTAGTCCTTGTGGCCAGTCGAGTTGGCTGCGTCCGCAGCAGCGGCGGCTGCGCGGCGGTCCACATTGCGCTTCGTGAGAACTGTGAAGCCACGCACGACGTCGGCCAGTCCCACGACGGTCACGACCAACAGGCCGGAGATCACGGTCTTGTGCAGCACGTCGGCCACCTTGGTTCCAGTGGTCATGATGCTCGAATGGCGGTCTTTGTTGCACTGTTGGTCGTTTCTGATAGTCACTGCGCATGTCTATGCCGCGCAATGCGTACTGTCAACTGACATCGAAAGTACGAATTGGCGCAAAGTACGCAGTTGCGAATGGACACATCACGTGCGAACTTAGTGAGTCTGCTGTGCATTTGACTGGCCAGGAGATAATAGCAGGAACCTGCAGGAATGAATATTTTATTCGTTGTGGCAGGGATTCACCCCCGCCATTGTGCTTGCGCCAATTCGTAGGACAAGAGAAGAACGAAGGAGGAATCATGGCCGCTCGCTTCCTGAACCGCGTCGCTGGAGTGGGCTCTGCCGTCGGTATCGGCGGCTTTCTGGTGCAAGAGTGCATCTACGACGGTGCGTACGCTTGCTGCTGGCGTTTTCCTCTTGGTTGAGGTGATACAGCGACTGACCATTGGGGGGCTCTATCTCTTTTTGTGTGATAAACAGTTGATGGTGGCCAGCGCGCTGTTATCTTCGATCGTAAGGACGGTATCCTGCCCGTGAGCGTGGGTGAGGGCACGCACTTCAAGATCCCTTTCTTCCAGTACCCCAACATTCTGGATGTGCGCTCCAGCCCGCGTCTCATCAACTCGCGCACCGGTACCAAGGATCTGCAGAACGTCAACATCTCGCTGCGTGTGCTCTCGCGTCCTCAGATCGACCACCTGCCGCACATTTACTCCGAGTACGGCGCTGATTACGCCGAGCGAATCCTGCCGTCCGTTGGTAACGAGGTGCTCAAGTCGGTTGTGGCACAGTACGACGCCAGTGAGCTCCTGACCTACCGTGACAAGGTCTCGCTTCAGATCTCGGCCGAGCTCAACGAGCGCGCTAAGAACTTCTACCTGACTCTGGACGACGTTTCCATCACGCACTTGGAGTATAGCCAGGAATTCTCGCGTGCCGTCGAACTGAAGCAGGTTGCGCAACAGGACGCCGAACGTCAGAAGTTCGTGGTCATGCGCTCTGAGCAGGAACGTCAGGCCGCCATTATCAAGGCTGAGGGTGAGTCTGAGGCCGCCCGTTTGGTGTCCGACGCCATCGCCAAAAGCGGCACTGGTTTCATTGAGGTGCAGCGTATCGATGCTGCGCGCGAGATCGCTGAGACCCTGGCCAAGTCGCGCAACGTCACATACCTGCCTAACCAGGATGGTGGCAATGGTGGTGTGCTGCTGGCTCTTGGCGGCCAGTAAGTGCACAGGGGTTGCAATTGTTTTTGTTTGCCAGTGTAGACCAAGGCGACAGCAACAGCAGCAGTGGCCTCCATGCAGAGGCGACCTCGGCAGCGCAGGCTCTTAGTGTGCGTCATGCGGAGCATGTCTCTTGAAAAGAAAAACAAAATACGACCTACTTACTATTTTTGCTTCTGCGCTCCAAATTATCGCAAGAGTTAAGGTCACGTCCTGTCAGTGTACCCAAAGGGGTACATATCGTACCCCCACCCACTTAACGGCAAGAGCGGGAAATGCGCGCATCGGCGCATGGCAGCGTGTCCACGGTCGACCGCGTCTGGAGCAAGTTCAAGAACGTCTGCAATGCGCTCCGTGCGGCGCACAACGACAAAGAGCGCCTCAACGCGGTGCAGGAGATTCAGACGTTCATGAGCGACGAGGTGCACCGCCAGTACGTGCACAAGTGGCGCAGCTGGGGTCTTCTGCTGCTCAACATGCTTCAACTCGTCATGGCCGACGTGGACAATTGCGGATGGCTGCCGTCTGCGAGTGCGTCTTCACTCACAGTTGTACGTGGTAGTTCTGGGAATAAGAAGCGCAAGCTCAAGACGACCAAGAAACCGCCCAAGATCACCTGGTGGTCCTATCTGCGCAGTGAACTGGCCATGGCGCACACAATGAACGGCCCGCTGCTGCATCTGGACCCAAACGGCCGCGAGTGTCTACGGCAGCTGTTTGCATTTGCTGTGGATATGGCGTCTTGTGAGACCATCGTTGAGAGCAACGATATGAAGTCGATTGACATGAAACTGGAGAAAGAAGCCTGGCTCACCATCCAGATGCTTGTGCAATATCGCGTGTACTGCGCTGTGCTGGATCAGAAGCAACTGCAGGACGTACTAGAGCTTGCCTTGGCCTCAATTGATCACGAGGCTGCTCCTCAGACTTCTTCAACCGAAATCGCTGTGCGAGCGTCGGTAGTGCAGCGTGTGCTGTCGAATTGCGCGTTCGATTTGACTGATTGGCTTCAAAAGCTGCTGCCGTACTTTGCAGACTGGTTTGACTCAATTGGCGTGGGCGCCGCTGGAAGCCTGGACGACGTTGCACCGGTGATGCTGGATGCAATCACACACTTAACTCGGACATATTTCGGCTCAATTGGTCCTCTGCTGCTGACTCATGGAGCTAAAATATTGCATTATGTGCAGCGATCTTGGAAGCGCACAAGGTATCAGCTGCGACGACATCATGCAGAATTCATTTGCCAGTTTCTTGCGCTCTATGCAAGCCATCAAGGATCATTGTTTGAAGAGTACGGGTTGGAGCCCGTGCGATTTGTGAAAGATCTCAAGGTGCTTTTGACCGCCATGCTAGACCCGAAAGAACTCCAGCAAGTGCTTCTCCACTCCAAACCCACACGTTTGGTACTCACGGGAGCTGCCAACGTTGGTCATACCAGTGGTTTGTATGGCGCACTTCTGAATATCGAGGACAGCGTGGTCTCTCTTTTTGCCTGCACAGCTGATGTGATGTATCAACATGATTGCCTGGTGGTTGAGTTGATTGTTCAGCAAACTGACAATGAAATGATGCAATATGAAGGTTCTGGCGCGCCACAAGCTACGAAGTTAAGACTGATGGACACGTCGATGGCGTGGGAGTCGCTAGTTGAGCGTCTATGCGTTGATTTTGACACTGAAAATGATTTTGCTGCGTCTTCATTATCGTCGCTCTCTGATCGGAAAAGAGCTTCGGACATGCAGCGACTAGAAGCGCAAGAGAACCAGCGTATTCCGTTTATGATTCTCTTTTTGACTGTATTATGTCGTCATGGCGATTATTATGTTCAAAATCGTGTGGGTGATATTATGCTCATTACGAAAGCGCTGACAGATGCATTAGTGTCAAAGGAGATTAAACAGCAGCAGTATCTTGCACTCCAATCATTGACCCGTTTAGTCATGCTTGCTATCAAGAATCCAGAAATATGTGGAGACATTTTGAATGAGTACTGGCCAATTGTATGGCGTTATTTGCTTCGACCAGATTTGCCGTACGGTCATGCTACGGCAACTTCGAATTTGGCAAAAGATCATGCTGGAGAGGCAGTCCTTGGCCTCTTGACATTACTTGCTGCATTTAAACTTGTTCCACTTCAGCAAATTAGCAGCACCCAACAGCAGCTGTGGAATCTGCCAGCATTTTGCAATGATGGTTCTGGTATGGGAAGCTCTGGAGTCCGCGCCTCAGCTCAATTTGGCTTGTCCTTCTCTCCTATATGTTTGCTACATGCATTATTACAATGCATTGACATACCTGAACATTTTTCGAGAAATATGGGGACAGAAATTGATGACGAAAGCATTACTCTGGCTGGTATTTCACGAACAGATTTAGATGTGCGATCCAGACTACTGCAATCTGTTTTTGATCATTTGGAGGCAAGAGTTTATTATGACGCAAATGGCACTACAAGCAGTGATGATGCCAGTGTTGACCCATTTGACGAAACTTCACCCATAATTTGTGCGTCCGTTCTGTCAATGTTTTTACGTCCACGGCATCCTTTGAGCAATGTATCACATGCAGGTATCCCGATATCTTCTCTGATTAGAAATCTTTCGGGATTTCGTTTTTCAAGTACAAGCCGAAACGCATACGCGCTTAATGGCTTTGGCGTCGGGTTTTGTATGCAAGAATGGGGGCTGGAGCTTTTATCGTGTACGAATCCAATCGCGTTCATAATCGGTCCCGACACATTTCCCTTGGCTATTAAAGAACTTATTTACTTGTCAGAGCAAACACAAGATACTAAAGTGATGAATGCTGGTGTTCAAGAGAATTTCAAGCGGATCAAGATTCCGTCTAATCTCATTCAAGATTTTTTTCCTAGTCAAAATGAAGTTTTTTCCTTAAATTCGCAAATACCAAGCGGTACGCGCATTTTCCCCTCGACATCGAAGAAAACGATGGAGTTAACTCAGAAACAAATTGCTAAGAACTTTATGAGTTTATTGGATGATCTCTCAAACAAAATTTGCCTTGCGGAGATCGATTTATCGCGATTACTTGGCCTCATATATGGGGCTCTAAATGTAAGTGAGTTTCTACCGTAAGCTCGCACTTGTCGCTAATATTGAGTGTATTGGTGGTGTTTGTAGGTAGGGTTGATTCTTGCTGCAATGATTGGCAACGAAGGCGTTGGCTCATCCACACTTGGTGAAAGTAGCAACCTGGATTGTAAATCTATTTTGAAGAAGAGCCTGACAATTGTGTCTGACCATTTCGAATCGCTGGCCATTGACCAGAGTCATTTGAAGGAGGCAGATGCTCGGCAAGCATTAACCGTGGTGCAAAAATTTCACACTTTAATTTTAGTGTTGCAAGGTGGGCCCACTTTGGCAGGGATGAACCATCCTTCGGCTGATCCAATTGAACTACGAATTTTGGCTGATATCCGTCCATCAATTCGAAAAATCATTACTTGTATTGAGATGTCACTCGAGCGAACGGCTTCTGGAAGTGAGGAAAGTCAAGGTTTGCCAAATCCTGATCAAATTACGTTCTCACAGCCGACTTCAATGCAGAACTCTACAATATCAAGAGGGTGGGAATCTACTCCCATCAGCCAGTCGAGGTCAGCTCCAACACCGCCGATTCACGTAGCGCGCGATACTTTTGATGATACGTAAGTGCTGATATCATGCATTTACAAAAGCGTCGCCGAGGTCTAATGATATTCTTGTTCCAATGTAGGAGCACAACAAAAACAGCTTCGTTAGGGCACAAAAGTGTGTTCTTACAAAACGCATTGAGTTTGTGGAATTTTCGTATCTTGCTTCTTTTGAAAAAGGATGGTGGTTTGAAAACGATTCGAAAAGTTGCACTAGAACTTTCGCTTAGCCCCGACTACCTACTTGCACTTGCCGTTCTTCTTTGCGGGGTCCCTGGTTGTGACAGTTTAGAACTATTTGTCAAAATTTTAGCCGTTGCGTCGGATGAAGTTCGTGGAGTTGTCAAGAGTAGCAAGCGCGAAATAATGACAGTTCTGTGTTTGGATTGCGAGATACTCACGGCATTGAAACTTTGTGGATTGATGTATGAGAGGCGAAAGCATTCGCATAACGAAGAAATTCCAGATTTTCTTCTTCAGACAGCGAGATCATATCTGGATAAAGTTGGTTCTTCATCGAGCAAGGGATCGTCTCGCTTGGCCAGAAAAGTGGAAACTGAATGCCTGGAAGTCTTCTTTCGATTGAATTTGGATGTTTTTAGTGATTTTGTGAATGTTTCCATGGAGCGACTCGTAGATGCTGACATTGGAGTTCGATTAGTAGCATCCCAAGGTCTTCAAACATTGTTTTACATGTATCCAGATGGTGGAGTACACGTATTTGGAGATATCTACAAGATTCTGTTACAAGTTATCCCGAATGCTTCTACAAGTGAAGAGATGAAAGCGGTTAAAAGAGGTGGCCGGAATAGCCAACCTATGGATGTGTGTTTGACGCTTTTACTCAGCTTGTACATTTGCGCGTGCTCCAATCAAGAAGTGGTACCAGAAGTTATTGCGGTGTTTGTGCGGTTAGGTTGTAGCCCGAATTCTGTGTACGCAAAATATGCTTCGACGCTTCTTCACCGTTGGTTGTACAAAATCGCCTCTCACTATTCATATGCAGGGGTGTCACGTATGCTGCAAGATCATTTCTCATTTTTGTGGTCCAAGTTTCTTACCGCAAACAGCAGTATTATTAAAATGAGCGGATTCACGATCGACATGTTGCTTGATCGATTTCCAGTGGCATTACTCCTTGGCATACAAGAGAAGGATGGCAGTATAATGTATGATCAGCTTAGTAGAGTTGTCGACTGCCTGTTTCCAGTTGCTGTGTTGAATGATATTCTTCGTGGCGATGAAGTCAGTGAGATTGACTCAAATTTTACGTTGGTTAATGGATTAGCTGACTATTTTCTCGCGCCCTCGAATGATGATTCGGCACAAACGATACAAGCGCGCATGCTTGTTGAGGAACAGCTGATCACGGATATGTTTGGCTTATCTTTCGTTCTGCAGGCTTCTCCTGGTAGTAAGCTCCATCCTTTCGCTTCCCACATTTTAGCTGTCGCTGAAGATAGAGCATCGACTAATGCACTTAACCTCTCACACTTAGGCCATGTTGTCATGAAAATGGCTCGCTTTGTGGTTATGAACGTCATGAATGAAGGTGAAGAAACAAGGGAGTCTGATCTTTGGCTTAAAGCCATGACGTGCATGAAGAATAAATATTCTGATTTTGAGTGGACTCAAATGAATATTTCGGAAATGCTTGGAGAACTATATGCTTTACTTTTTCGAGCCAAATATTGCGATTCAATGGCCGAAAAATCTGTGGACTGCTTCAGGCTGTTTGTGACAGAAGTCGAAGGCATATTTGATGGAGATTTCGTGCTACAGCGGTTGGTTTTGCACATTTGTTTTCAATCTATTAAGCAACTTTCCTCTCATCGCAAAAATGTGGCCCGAAAACTGACGCGCATGGTTCGAGTGGTGTGTGAGAAATTTATGCAAAATGCAAATGTTTTCGGGAGGTATATCAACTTCGTGGTTCAAGAAATAGCCGAGGTTCTTGCGTTGTGCAATTTAGCAAGGCTGAATTCGCAAGCTTTGACTCTTGACGGTGATGATAAAGGTAGCCTCGAATGGGTTATCTTTGCAATTTGCAATAATTTTGCAAGTGGACTTGATAAATACATCACAGATATCGATATGGTGTTGGACGGTGTGTCACCAAGTCTTGACAAACTGAATACCATTATTGGTGGTGATCACAAAGCCAAAGTGTCTGAGGATATCTCCACTGTTCGAGATCATCTCGTGGACCCTCAGAATCTCAGCGAGAGACACGCAGTTAATCAAATTGAGCTCTTTCTGTCCAAAGAGTTCGCTTCCGGTACGCAATTTTACAGCCCGCTACCTTTCGTTCACAACTCGATGGTGTCCAGTCGGCAGCAATCGAACCTTTCTCCATCGCAATCGTCATTTTTTTCGCAAAGAATACCTCCGTCAACCTGGTTGTCAATTCTAAAGGATAAGATCATTGAGCTTCGGGAAGCACCTTCCAGCGATGCGGAAGATTCTGAAGTGAATACGCTTGTAGCAAGATTGAGTAACGCTCTGTTTTACCTGTCAAGCGGCTGGGAAACGACTTCAGAAAACAGCACGCAAATTGTCGAAGCTGGTGCTGCTGTATTCGTTTCTATTGCTGATGTGCTTGGAGAAATTGGTGCCCTCGATGAAAATGAATATGACTTAAGCCCTGGAGCTGCTGGAAACGAATTGACACGTTTGTACCAAAGGCATTTTCATCGCGGACAACTTGAGGATATCAAAGTGAATTTTCAGTCCGTGATGTACGAGCAACTTCTGGTCTATTTAACTTCGCTCCTTTTTAACAAGTCTCAATCCACACCAGATATTATCGAAGATGCTGTAAACACATTAACATCGGTGTTGCGTATGGATGATGGATCGAAAGCATTAGCAGCCAGTAAAAATGGCGAGCTCAAAGGTTTTGCAGGACCTTTCCAAAACTCGTCACCTTCAACATGGTCAACAGTAGTGGCAATGAATAGAACTCAGACATCACAAGCAAACTCTGAGGCACATATGGAGCTATGGAGATCAACGAATACGATGACTTTTGAGAACTGGGTTTGCTCGTTGAGCTCACTACTGGCGTCTCAGTCGGAAAATGAAGTTCTAAAAGCTTGCTCTATTTTACTTAAGAAGGACAGAGAGTTGTCCGTCTTCCTGTTTCCATATCTAATGTGTGATACTCTACGTTCAGTGAATCAGATGGAGACTTTTGTATCATTAAAAGCTATTGTGCAAGATGGTGTTCGCAATATCGTATCTGAAGTTATTAAACAAAAATCACTGGCCACTACTCAAGCTGTAAACGAAACACAGCTAGAGATTGTTCAGCTGCTGGTTCATAGCATCAACTTTGCGCGGGAAACAGAAAAAGTTTCATTTGTTGAATCAAATGGTAAAAATATAGAACCCCCAAGATCATCGTTACAGTCCACAAGCAGAGGAAATATTGATGCACCTGAGATCTTGAATACTCTTGGATACGGGTGTTTGTTTGACATTGGTTTGTTGGATATTGCGATTGCGGCCAATATTGTAAAAATGCCGTATTCGGCAATGCAGTACGTGGAAATGTTTCTTGAGCAGCAATTTGGGCGAGTGAAACGTTCAATTGAATCATTCGAGGATTCAAAAATGGATGAACGAATTCGCTCAATCCTAGTCGATGCATACACTTTTGACGGCAATGTAGATGGTCTTTATGGTGTCAATGATGGCGTTGATTTCGCTGCTCAACTCGTCACGTACAATAGTGAAGGAATGCATACCAAAGCACTTCCGATTTACGATGCGTTACTTCATTCCCAAAAGAGTCATGTAAGCACGGCGTATCTACTTCAACAGGAAGGCATGTTGCTTTCCTTGCGAAATTTGGGATATCAGCATTTGCTGGAAGGTTACGTAAACTCTCAAACCTCGAAAGTGGCAGCAGTCTCTCACTATTCTCAAGAGAAAAAGTACGAGCTTGCATGGAAGAACCTTCAATGGGATGCTGCTGTGACAGCAATGAGTCAACACGATGGAAAGGGAAACTCACTCTTATTTTCAAATTCCGCCGACGAAAAATATAGCCACCAGCGAGTTCTGTACCAACTGCTAAAGTCCCTCGCTCATGATGATTTCAGTTCATTACAGTATCTCACTGTATCATCCAAGGAGCAAATCTTGCGGGCGTTACGAATGAGCTTAATGGGTTTTGAAAGCACTCAAGACTCGTATATTGCGATGTTTCGCTTGCACTGTATCCGCGAGATTGAAGAAGCAGCTGCCTTCGTCATGGCTAGTGCGCAATCGGCAAGTCGCTCGCTTCATAATATTATTGGGGAGCGAATGCCTGCGTTGGGTAAAAACCAAAATACTGACACACGAGACTCACCCCGGTTTGAAGCGTTGTACGATATCTGGAAAAAGCGGCATTCCCAAATTCGCCACGACGGTAACATGACTGAACGTTTGCTGGCACTAGAAGAAGTGCTTATTCAGATTGGAGGAGGCTCTAGTCGGAACCATTTATTGTCGAAGCTGTACTTATCACAGGCTGCTTTATGCCGCAAGACGAATCAAGTTGCGGTCGCGTACAAGGCGTTGATGATGTTACAGCAAATGGACGACGACGGATATTTGTCTATTCCTCAACGAATGGAATGGAGAATGGAAAAAGCCAAACTTTTGTGGAGCCAGCAAGAGGATCGGGGCGCCATATTGATAGCAAAGCAGGTCCATTCCGAACTTTCTTCTTGTCTGAAAGATCCGACTTCAAATATGGAGCACATTCAGCCGTTACAGCTGTTACAAATATCTGTGCTGACTTTGACTGGTACATGGCTTGCTTCTCAACGCTGTGAGAGCTCTCAAGTTATTATTGAGCAATACTTTGAACGGGCGACTAAGCTGGCTGATGCACTACAGCCAACTTTAGCCATAGCTAAAGCTTTTAACCACGGCCCGAAAGCGCACATTGTGTTCGCCGAGTACATGAGAGATATGTACCTCCAAGTGAATGCCCGCATACGTTCGCACGAATGGTTGGCTGGAAAGCGTGTCGCGGAAGCGCGAGAACGAGAACGCGAGGAGTTGATGGCCATGGCACCAGAGAAGCAAGCGCAAAATCGCGCACATATTCATGCTTTGAGCCAAGAGGTTCAAAATGATCGCAAAGAGCGAAGTAAAGTTGAAGCATCAGTTAATCAGTTCTTAAAGGGGGCATTGCGAAGTTATGGAAAAGGACTTTCTCTGTCGCCAAAAGCTGAATTGGATGTGGTGTTTCGGGTACTTTCATTATGGTTTAGCAATCAGCTCAACGGTGAAGTGAACCGTGCCGTTCAGGATATCGTCGAGTCTGTACCGTCGTATAAGTTTGTACCCCTTTCTTATCAGATAATCTCAAGGATTGATAGTAATGTCGCCAGCACAATATCGAGGCCAAGCCCCAAATTTCAAGAAATTTTGAGCATTTTGGTCCTAAAATTATGTCAAGAACACCCTCATCATGCTTTGGTTCAGCTGATTGCACTCAAAAATAGTGGAGACGTCGAAGGAAAAGGTGCTTTGGAATTTCGAACCAACGTGGGTGATGCCAAATCCGACGGAGCAAAATCTTACGTTGAAAAACTACGCCGAACCGATCAGTCTGAACTCTTGGAATCACTGGATATTCTTTCATATGCATACATTCAGTTGGCTCTGTTTGATACGACTGCATATCATAAACAAAAGCAGAAGATTCCTCTTTCCAAAGTCCAGATCCATGGTATTCCAGGAATAAAAAGCCAAAGCTTCGACAATTGTCTACGTGCTGCTGGACGTTCCCGTGCAAATCGTGCTGTTATGCCGCCTGTTCTAACATGCACCATTGGTCCTCGTGCTGATATGAACTACTCTGGTGTAGTTCGCGTGCTTTCGTTCGAACCTATGTTCTCAATTACGGACAGCGGCATTCATCGACCGAAGATTATTTATTGCTACGGATCAGATGGTCGTCAATTTAAACAACTTGTAAAGGGCCAAGATGATACTCGTCAAGATCTAGTCATTGAACAGGTGTTCGAGACTGTGAATCACTTCCTCAAGGATGATCAAGAAGCCAGCAAGCGAAAGCTACGCTTGCGTACGTATAAAGTTGTGCCGCTCTCACCAATCGCCGGTGTTCTTGAGTGGGTTAACGATACCATACCATGGGGTTCGTACCTTGTCAACAAAACGGGTAAACAACTTGCTGCGCATGAAAGGTATCATCCACATGAATGGAAGCACGTGAACTGCCGCAGTCATTTGAGAAACTCAGCCGACAAACTTGCTGCGTACAAAGAGATTGAAGCCCATTTCACACCCGTGTTTCATCATTTCTTCTTGGAAAAGTACCCAGACGCATCAATCTGGTATCATCGACGGCTCGCTTACGCCCAGAGTGTGGCAGTAACCTCGATCGTGGGATACATTGTCGGCATTGGTGATCGTCACTCGCAGAATATTCTGATTCATGAACCCACGGCTGAATTGGTTCACATTGATTTTGGTGTCGTGTTTGATCAAGGCATGGCACTCGTTACCCCCGAAACTGTGCCGTTCCGATTGACGCGAGATATCGTAGATGGTATGGGTGTGTCCGGCTGCGAAGGCGTATTTACGCGATGCTGTGAAACGACTTTGCAGGTTTTGCGCAAGAAAAGTGCGTCGGTAGTGACAATTCTCGAAGTGTTTGTGCATGATCCGCTATATCGCTGGACATTATCGCCGTTGAAAGCGTTACGTATCCAGGAAGAAGAAAAAGGGAGTGGAGGTCGAAGGCGCGATGGAGGTCAGACTGGCCGTACCGGTGCTGCTGGTGGTGATGAAGGTGATTCTGGTAGTAACAACGACGCGGCAACCCGAGCGCTGATTCGTGTGAAGCAAAAGCTGGATGGTTACGAGGATCCCAATGGCAGTGCTCTCAGTATCGAAGGACAAGTCAAGCAACTGATCAGTGCTGCTCAAAATCCACACAACCTTTGCAAATTATTTCCTGGTTGGGCTCCGTGGCTTTAGGTAAAGTCGTTGTTACCTCTATGAGAGCCAAAACAATAATCACCTAAATGGTGCTGATAATAATTTAAAAGAAATCGCGTTATTTTATCCGATATTGTCTGAAAAAGGAGAACCAAAGTAGAAGGAAAAGCTAAAGAAGAACAGCAGTTGGAAAAATCATGAAATCACACACTTCTGTTTGGCTCTTCACGATCAACGCAGAGTGACAAGTGCAGGATAATCTCATTGTGCTGAGTCTGGCGTGCATCCGCACCCTCTTGGAGGGAGATCTGAGATGGAGCAGCACTCTTGTCTCCGGCGCGAGTCAGCCAAGTTGGATTCGGCTTTAAAGCCGAATCCAAATTCATAAGGCTCTGACTGGCGATATGCTTTGGAGTAAGTTGGTTCAAAATTCGATGAGGATGACCAGCCACCGCCGAGACCTAAAGTTATTGGCAACATGATTTGTTGGCGCCCGATTCAGCAGATGTGCACCAAGTATCCAGCGGCAGGGATACCAAAAAAGAAGTAATTAGATATCTCATGCAACATATCGTGATCTAAATAATTTATTTGCCCCTAGGAGAATCATATCAGAATAATTTATCAGAAACCACAATTTTTGCTGGTGCTCTCTCTTTGGAATTCATCTCGTTATCTGAATAATTTATCTGTGCCCTTTCGAATTCACAGATACTGACTTATCCTATTTTTTGGTATCCCTGCCCAGAGCAGCGCATGAAGCTAAACACGTGACCGAACAACTTAAGAAGATGCTCACGAGAGAGCAGCAGCGGCGGGACTTCGAAAATGCTTCTAAAAGAGCAGCAGCGAGAGATCAATGCGAGACTTCGTTTGTCCACGATGAGCCAAGACATACTAGTAGATAAGAGTGACATGCAGTTCCATACGGGAAAACATGAAATTCGGCGGCCGAAGTGGATACGATCACGAAGCCAACACTTGATCACATTGCTTGACAACAAAAGGGAGATCAAGAGAGATTTTTAAGAAATGTCATTGTGGAATTGCATTTGCTACTTTTCCAGGGTAAAACTATCTGCATTCAAGCCCATTTATCACTCAAAAAGAGATTGAAGTCCATCAAAGTTCCCGCATAAGATCAAGTGCAGAGGTTATTCTTAGCCAACGAGCGCCGATTGATGGTGAAGACGCTGGTGCTTCGTCTTCAATGGATCAGAATCAATTTGAATTGCCTATCCCAGCGTTGCGGCTTGGTCACACCCGCTGCCGTGTAAAGTTTGCTTCGAAGTCTCCACAGCTGAAACTATTAAAGCTGCACGATGGAGATCGCTTGCACAGTTGCCAACATTTTCGTCCCTGGGCTTGGCTCCGTTGTGAGCGCGCTCGCTGTAGTCGGCAAACTCTGCGTGGAGATGAAGGACAACCAGGACACCTGCGTCCGTGTGGAGAAGCGATTCACTGATATCTACAATCAGCTGCTGCTTATGGAACGGAAGGGCACGCTACCAAGGAGCGAGGCGGTGAACAGATATGCAGAGTTACTCGAGCGATTCTACATGTTTCTTGTGAAGCAGCGCAAGAAAAATGTCATCTCGCGACTGGCTTCAAGCAACAGCCTGCAAGCTTCAATCCTCGGCTTCCACGAGGACATGGACCATCTATTGACGATGCTGAATCTGGCACATGTGGACGCTGTGGCGAGTTCGCAACAAGGCTGGGAGAAGGCCACGCTCCAGCAGCAGCAACAGCTTGAGATGGTCGTGGGAAACACTGGAATACTGCTCGAAGAATTGGATCGTCAGAAGCGTTTACAAGCGCATGCTGGTGACGACCGGAAGCTGTTCGTGCGAGACCTGGTGCCAGAAACTTCAGACGAAGCGTTTCGAAAGGCATTCCAGAAGTATGGGCAGCTGAAAGACGCCATTGTAGCGCGAGATCGAGACACCGGAAAGTGCAAAGGCTTTGGCTTTCTCACGTTTGCGCACAAATCGGCTGTGGACAAAGCGCTGCAACGTCCGCAGAAAATGATCGAGGTAAGCGTTTGCGTGGTGGATCCTTGGGAGCTGGCGTCGACTTGCTCATGCGCGAGATTTCATGACTGCCAAGGGACGTACTGTAACATGCACGAAGTATTTGGCAAACCCAGGCGGTCACAAGAGCGCTGCTGCTCCTCCGACTGCGTACGCGTTGCCCATGCAGCAAATCGTGTTCTGCGCTTCAGTCCCGCCAGGTTATCCAAGTGCCTCGGTTCCTGGCAGTCCAACGCCGATACAATTGCAGTTTTCTGTGCCAGGCTCTCAGATCGGCATGAACTCTCAGCAGCTGCCTCTTCTTTCTCCTCAAGTGGGCCACATACAGAAGCAAGCGATACATCACGGCAAGAAGAGGTAATGCCGAATGGTTCAAGCATCGAGTTACTCGCGTGACCGTTTATAAGAAATCTTCAAAGGCTTCGTTTAATAAAATGCTGGTAGCTGGCCCGCAGTGGCTGCTTGACGACCAAGTGTTGATATGTGAACCATTCTTCTGTCAGGTGTGTAAGCCAAAGACGAAGCGAATCCAAGAGCTGGGGTCCGAATCGCAACGCATTCACTAGAGAAAGGCAATACATAGCACGGCTATAATTGTCCACGCGCTGGCTGGGAGAGTGAGTATTTCTGCGTCTCTGCCTGGCAGCGTCCCAGGAATTGGCGATTCACTTTGGGTTTCTGTCTTCGAGTGAGCGATGACTCCGCAGGAAGCAGCCTGCACCGTGGCGAATCTGCTCGTACCGGGACTGGGCTCGGTCGTGAATGCGCTCATCGAAGTGGGGAAGCTGTGCATGGAGATGAAGGAGAATCAGCACGCGTGTGTCAGAGTGGAGAAGCGGTTCGGCGAGATCCACAACCAGCTGCAGCTCATGGCGCAGAAGGGCACGCTGCCCAAGAACGACGCGCTGGAGAAGTACACAGACTTGCTGGAGCGGTTCTATCTCTTTCTCATGAAGCAGCACAAGAAGAACGTGATTCTACGGCTCGCAGCGGCCAAGGGCGTGCTACAGAAGATCCAGGACTTCCACGAGGACATGGACCAGCTCTTCAAGCTGCTCAACCTAGCACACATGGACGCCATGATGAGCTGGCAGCAGAGTTGGGAGCAGGACAAGCTCCAGCAGCAGCAACAGCTCGAGACGGTCGTAGGCAACACCGGCATGCTGCTCAAGGAGCTGCACGACCAGAAGGCGCAAGTGGAGGCGTTGACTCTGCTCAAATTCGAGGTCGAGCGGTCTGGAGAGGGCGAGCAGAACGCCGAGGAGGTCGCGCTGCTCAAGTCGGCGTTCAGAAAGGTCGTGAGCGTGTCGAAAGTGGAGGTCCAGAAGATTCCTGGCTGGTTTCTACCGCCGGACGACGTGGATTTCGTCGCGGAGCCGTTCAGTCGTGGCTCGTTCGGCACGGTACACCGCGGTATCTGGGGCGTGGGCACCGACGTCGTGGTGAAATGCCTGATGGACGACGCGAGCTCCAATGAGCGCGCCAAGGAAAGCTTCCTCAAGGAGTGCAATATCTGGCACGGCATGAACCATCCGCACGTGCTCAAGATGTTTGGCGCCTGCCACGTCAGCTCGCCTCCGTTCATCGTGTGCGAGTACGCGGACCACGGCAGTCTGGACAGCTATCTGTCGCAGAAGACCACGACTCGTACCACGACGTGGAAGATGCTGTACCAGACGTCGCTGGGGCTCGAGTATCTGCATGCACGCACAATTGTGCATGGCGATCTCAAGTGCAACAACGTGTTGGTGGCTGGCGATGCTGCTAAGCTGGCTGACTTCGGCTTCAGCTTCATCCGCGGTCGTGCGAGTCTCATGAGCTCCAAGCCTCAGACTGGAGCCACGCGATGGAAGGCACCTGAACTGCTGATGGGCGACACGCCATCGCTGGCTTCGGATGTCTACTCCTTCGGCATGTGTATCATCGAGGCCGTGACAGGCGACGCGCCGTGGGGCATGGTGGACGATGACAGCGTCCGGCATTTGGTCAAGGAAGGGCGACTGCCACCTCGGCCCAAGGAAATGGACGACAAGGCCTGGCGTCTGGTCCAGCAGATGTGCACTAAGGACCCAGCTCAGCGTCTCAAGCTCAAGATCGTGGCGGAGCATCTCAACAAGATCTCGCATGAGGCGCAGGAACAGGAGCTCGAGGCACGACTGCAGTCCACCAGCGACGACACGATTGATTGTGACCGGTGCCAGTTCGTTGTGGCCAAGGGCACAACGTTCTGCGGCCGATGCGGATTCAACGTTTTGGGCTCGAGACCCAGCAGCACCGTCGCTCTTAGCAGCATTGACACTATCGTGTGCGAAACCTGCTCAGCAGTTCGCAGTGCCGACGTCCCAGTCTGCGATGAGTGTTCAGAGAGAGGCAGCGATCCGTGTCTGGGCCAGGTGGTGCCCATGGACCTTGACGGCTTCTGTCCACTGGCACTGGATGAGGTGAGCTCCAGAGTTTGATACTGGTTGTGGAGTGGTCTGACTCTCGCTCTTGTGCTCAGTACCTCGAGGTTGTACGCAATGTCCACGTGGGTATGCAGTTGGCCTTCGCTCGTGCGTGTGGCGAAGTGTTGAGCGCCAATCCGGCCAACAAGGAGCAGTTCATCAACGAACGGTAACGTCCAACAGGCTCATGGCTCTCAGCTTTGAGGCACCGCTGACGGACTCTTGTGTCTCTCTCAGCTCTCAGCATCATCTGGATCTGCTGCGGGACCAGTTCATGGAGTCCAACGAGCTCACGTCTGACGAGTTGCAGCTAAACCAGGAGCACTACCGAGACCAGCCAGAGGTGCTGGCGATGTTGCAGGAGATGGCCGTGGCCACCAAGCAGCAAGCACAGGAGGCGCTGGCCAATCTGCTGGGCCAAGTGGATCTCACGCTGCTCTCTGGCCCGCACTGGCGCTAGCAAAGGCTAATGAAGCACTGTGGTTGTACACGAAACAATGCGTTGCATTTAAGAGCTAGCAGCGAGCCCAATGATCTGAGTCTACAAGCGTCTACCGCTTCTTGGAGACCTTCTGGAACTTGGCATTGCCGCGCTTTTCCTGGGCTGAGGACGAGGACGACGAGCCCGTGGACGAGATCGGGGCTGCGGGCTTGGCTTTGACCGGCAAAGGCTCGCCCAGCAGTTTCTTCTCAGCGTGCTCGAGAGCCCACTCGTGGCTGTGGAGACGCATGTTCACGCGCTCCTGCTTGAAGGCCTTAGGTGCGTCGAAGCTCATGTTGGGGCCGGCGCCCATGCCCATCTGCATCTGCATGGCCTTGGCATCGTCGCTAGCTGCAACGGGAGAAAGCGTTAGGCTTGGGAACCCACTGATTAGCGCAAGTAAGAAGCCTGCGTACCGCTTTGCTCGCCCAGGATGAGCGACAGGAAGCCGCGCATGCCGAACATGACGAGGAAGTACCACGAGACGGACGAGACGTAGCTCACGTCCAGCGTGCTGCAGAGAGAGTGTGAGTCGTGGTCCCATGCAGAGAGAGAGAGAAGCAACGCACTTGAGCTCAATGCCGCGCTGGAGCATCATCTTGAACTTCTGCGTGAGTGAGAAGGGCACTTTGGCCAGCACAAAGCCGCCAAAGAAATAGCTCATGAGCCCCATCATGACAAAGTTAGACACCATGAACGTCATGTTGCCCTTCATCATCTCCAGCATGCTGTTGGGGTTCATCATCTGGTTCATGGCCTCGCTCTTCACCTTCTCGCGCAGTGCGCCCTTGACGCCGTCCTTCTTCTGCGACGCTGTGAAGTAGTGCTGACGACAAGGGCGGCATTGGCATGAGACCCACAGCAGCAGCAGCAGAGAGAAGAGCGCTGTACCTTGCGCATGGCGAAGGCATCGCCCGTGATGAAGCGAGAGTTGATGCGCGAGATCTGCGCACGCTTGATAATGTTCCTGCGTCAGTCAGTGCGTCAGTAGAGTCTCCATACGCGTCGACCGCTCCCTTTGCTCACAGGGGACGCAGCTCCTCCACGGTCGCCATCTTCTCGGTCTTGAGCAGCAGCGTGACGTAGTGGCGCACCATGGCCGAGCAGCCAAAGATGATGACCATGGGCAGCACCACCCAATCACGGATGCTCGGGTCCAAGATGATCTCCGCCATTTTCCCGTCCGCTTGTTCCAAAGGGGAGTTTGTTGTGCGGTCAAGCGGACGCAAGACACTATTTCTACCAATCAGATGAGCGTAATACAAAGGTTAGTTAATCATAGTGATGTGTGAAAGTTATAAACCGATCATACGCGTAAACCTCTATCAAGGTGATATGTGCATTGCAGACTTTTTTGGCACTTGAATTGAAGGTTGCTGCATGGCCCACCATGCATTGTCTGAAGCTCTCTTTGCCACAATTGATGCGACCCAGACAATCAGCTGCTGTCGCAGAGATTGTAGACGCCTGATGCTGGAGAATGGAACCGGTTGCTTCTCATCTCATGAGGGAAACACACTGATCTTGAGGAGCGTTGGAAGGGTGACCCATCATCTTCACTTAGGTACGATGACGTGGTGATAAGTTCGCATGCGTGTGCGTACTTTGTCCCACTCTTGAGGTTTTTTGGTGGTCCACTTGGTCTTCCTGGAAGATCTGACCACAACCGCATTCGCCCCCCAAAGCCAAGAGCTCTCTATTCGCCATGGAGGCAATCCGCAAGTACTTCAAGGTCCAGCTGCCTAAGTACCTCAAGGGTCTGCCACTGCCGCGCACCTTCAACGGCTTCCTCAAGCTCAAGCAGGAGGAGTGGATCTACCTGGCGCCGCTGCTCGTGACCATCGCCGTGCTGCTCTACTCGCTGTTCTTCTTGGGCAAGTCGGCGCCAAAACAAGCCAAGGCCGGGCGCGTGAACCGCACGATCCAGCTGGACAAGGAGAAGGTCGTGGACTTTGTGCACGTGACAGAGATCGAGGACCTGTGCGTCAAGAGCAAAGGCAAATGCTCGATCTGCCGCTGCTGGAAGTCCAAGAAGGTAAGCCTGTGGAGATTGACGAATGATGGACGACAGACGGCTGATCATACATTGCCTTGTTGTGTGGCAGTTCCCGTACTGCGATGGCAGCCACGTCAAGCACAACGAGGAGATTGGTGCGTGTTCCTCTCGGTCTTTGTCTGCGGTCTTTCTCTGTGTCTGACCAAACGATTGCTGTCCCATGTGACCTGTTTAGGCGACAACGTCGGCCCTCTTGTGCTGCAGAAGGCTGCGTAGACTGGATTGGAGGAAGCTCTGGCGCTCTCGCTCTTGGTGCTCATGTCAGAATAATATTGCGCCTGGACAAACGCCAGCAGCGCACACCTGGCGACGCAGGAGTTGTGTGGTGTGCGCTCAAGCTTGAAGTATTCTTATGTATCAAATCTGATGTCTTGGGATGTGCGTGTGTAATCCATCCATCTGTGTTTGCTCCTGGGACAGGTCTCTAGAGATGTAAAGACAAGAGCATTCTCATTTCGGCGTCAGCAAAGATCATCACTCTTGTTTCCGAGAGAAGGTACCGTACAGTAGTGATCGATTCTAAATACGGTCTCGTCAATGTGCAACAGGCGGCTAGTGTCCCCATCACTGAGGAGAACATGGCTGCGTGTTGTGCTCGCGAATACAGTAACTCGCGTGAAGAGAGGAGATCAATTAGTTATGCATCACAGCGAGCGTTATCTCGCACCTGCGTTTGTGTTATGGGTGGTTGCCACATTTGCCCTCAAGAGTCAGGCCCAGTTATTTAACTGCAACCAAAACAACCAAAACATGTTAACAAAGCGTGGTGTCTGTTATCTGCATGTATGGATATTGTTTACATGAACAACAAAGACGAAGCTGTGGGGTGCGATTGCCTCTGGATGTTCATAGTTAAAATCCCGTGCCATCCAGTTTGTAACACGTGTGAAATATGAAATTTACACACTCATCCACTGTACTCGTATCCGCTGCAGTGAATCAACACCCAACTTTACCTGGCGGATACCACCGGCTCCCGCGGAGGAGGAGGTGGGAGCGGAGGGAGAGTGCTTTTTATCGCTGTTGACACGGGAAATCCCACCACGAACGTGAGCCGTTTCTCTATCCGCCAGTTCGATGACGCATCACCCTCCAGACGAACTGTTTACTGAAAATCTCTACAATTTTATCGGATTGCGGAACCTGTTGATCAACAGCCTACATTCCCATTCAGTATTACAAATAGTTAACAAACTGTAGAAACGCATAGACATCTGTAAACTGATCCACTTGGCAGCGGAACCGCTTCTGTGACTGTTCTTGCTTGTTGGCGACCAGGGTTTCCGTGAGAGCCGGCGCGCATCTTTGGCTTGTACAGTACGCCAGCCAAAGTGGACGGAGGCAGACGCTGCAGGCGGTCCGGTCGCTCCATTCCGCAAAGAGAGAGCACGATGCTGGGACGCGTGCTCAAGGAGGTGAAGCTGCCGCTACCGGCCGATTTCTTCCCGGAAATGGAGGTCTCAGGCGATCAGCAGCACGCCTGCCACCTCTCGGCCTTCCAGCTGCTGCACCAGGCACTGCGCGACGAACATCCGCACACGCGCGCGCATCCGGCGCAGCGTCCGGACCAGTGGAAGCTTGTGGGCGACCGCCAAGGTCTGCAGCTCTACCGCGAACGTGGAGCAGCGCACGGCTCAGCTGTCAAGATGATCGTGCTCGGCACACTCGCTGGCTCGCTGGAGGAGCTCATGTGGGGGCTCTACGCTGCCACGACACTGCAGATGAAGACCCAGCGATCGATTATGCACAGTGACTTCCTGGACGCTGCGGTGCTGCATTCACTCGAGCAGGACGCGTATGCAGAGGACGACGCAGCGTTCTCGTATCACTTCTCGGGCTTCAAGTGGATGGCGAACGGCTCGTCTGGTAGCCTCAAGATCGGCTCCAAGTGCGATCTGTGCTGGCACGAAGAGATGGGACTCATCAATGACGAGACCGGCCAGCAAGTGGGCTATCTGGTCATCCGCTCCGTGGATCTGGCCGAGTGCCCGCTGTTCGTGCACCAGGGACTCAAGCGCTCCATGGCCTCGGTCTGCTACATCTTCCGCGACCTCCCGAACGGCTCAGTGGGCGTTTACATGAAGGGCGAGCACGCTGTGGGCGGCAAGTCGCGGACATGGAGCAGCGATCCTGCCATGGTGGACATGTGGCTTTCAATCGCGGGTGCAATCGAATGCGCGCAGGCCAAACGGCTGTCCAAGCTGGTCTGTCGAGTCGACCGCTTCCGTCCGGCTCAAAGGTAAGGCGGTTCCGCAGTGAGACCTCAGTGCTGGATGCTTATGCGTGGTTCTCGCTCTGTAGCTCCAAGATCTGCGAGATCTGCGACCAGAAGGTGAAGTCGCTCAAGACTGGCAATGGCTGCAAGATCTGCGGCAAGAACGTGTGCGACCGCTGCGGGATCACCAAGACCATCTATCCCAGCAAGGAGCACACAGGCGCGTTCCCGTGCAGCGCCTACTTCTGCAAACGCTGTTTGATCGACACCAAGGACCAGCTCTACGCCAAGGCTTCCCGCGTCAGCTCGTCTGACCATTCCTCGTCCAATCTCTCGACCTCGCACCGATCGCTCTCTCCCAGCCAGCCTGTGCGTCGCGGATCCGTGCAGAACGCCATGAACAGGATGCCGCCGCAAATGTACGGAGCCTCGATCTCTTCCACCTCCACACGCACGACGCAGGCGAGCGAGACAGGAAGCGAGGTCTTTTACTACTCGGACTCACAGCTGCGAGTGCAGAGCCCACGAAGCAGCAACGCCAGCACAGCTCGCCTCACTAATGCATCTGCTGGGCCTCCGAGCTTCTCGCACCAGTCGCAGCCAAACACTCGGACACGAATGGACAGCATCAACGGCAAGCAGTTCCTGCGAAGCGCTAGTGCGACGAACGGCCAATGGACACAGGCCAAGCTCCAGGCAGAAGCAGAAGCAGCAGCACGAGTGCCGAATCGACGGCATCCGTCTCACAGTGTGTCTGCGATGCCCAGCGCCGGTGTCTACCAGCGCCAGAATGTGAGCAGCAGCGACAGCAGCAGCAGCTATAGTGACAGTGGCAGCGACAGCGACTCGGACTTAAGCGACATGGAGGATGAAGGCCATCGTACCACTCGCCCACGACCGATCTCTGAAGAGACCGAGGAATGCGCGATCATCGAGATCCCTCGCACGAAGCACGTGCAACCAGATCCAGTCTTTCAGCGTGACAACCTCAAGTACATCAACTCGTTCCGATCCGAGCGCGCGAGTTCCATGTCGAGCCAACCGCAGTCGTCATCAGCAAGTCTCAGTGGGAAGGACCTGATGGATCGGCTGATCCAGTGCAACCTGGCGGCCGAAGCCACGTATCTCATCACCAAGCACAACGCGCATCTGCACGACAGCACTTTGCACGCCAATGGACCGTAGAATGCGGCCAGGATCCATGTGGGATAGCAATTGTGTGGCTCTGAGAACGTCGTAGCCACAGTAGGTTCGTATTTAATAAACAAAAGCAGCAGGACACGCTTTCTGCATCAAGTTGGATGCTCATCATACCATTGGAGCCCATGAGACACTGTGGGATGGACTGCATCCTTCAAGGAACCGTCTAACGCCTTCAATGAGCATCACGCTTGATGTCTTGAAGCCAGTCCGGTGTTGACGCAACATGATTACCATGATTAACACCATGTCATAAAATGTTGTACCATAAACTAAAGCTACCATAAATAGATGCCAATCATCTTAGTGTTTCCGTAAGCAACTTGATGTTGGTTCAAGTGCATTTTCAAGATGGAGACGTTGGCGCATGGCATCGCAGGCAGCGTGGTGCGTTCCCAGACGCCTTGCTGCTGCTGTGATCCGGCGACTGACAGTTCTCTGAGTATTGCAGGGGGGCATGGTGGCCATGGCCGTGCTGTATCCGCTGGACCAGATCAAGACCATCATGCAAGGTACGAATGATGGCTGACTGCTTGCATGACCTGGAGTGCGCACTGACGCTGTCTTTCGTGGCTGCAGTCGAAGGCCGAGAGGCTGCAGAGGCTGCTGAAGCTCTCAAGGCTGAAGAAGCCAGCCATGCAGACAAGCCAGTGATCAAGACGCGTGTGCCGGTGCCTGTTAGCTTCTGGATGCAGGCCTGGGCGATTCTCAAGGCCAAGAAGTGGCAGGTGTACCAAGGCCATGTGTCCACGCAGGTGGCTCTGGGTGGCTCCAACTTCGTCTACTTCTTCTGGTAAGGAATAGTGCTTTAGGCACATGCTGCTGTGGCCTCAAGACTCATCTGCGTGTGATTGCAGCTACAATGGACTCAAGACCGCGCTGGTCAAACGGCTGCGCCAGACCAACAAGCTGCAGACGGACGCCATCTCTCCACTGCAGAACCTCGTGCTCTCGTGCCTCGCGGGCGTGATCAACGTGTATGCCACAGCGCCTCTCTGGGTCGTCAACATGCGGCTCAAGTCCAAAGACCACGTTAAGTACTCGGGCGTGCTGGACTGCCTCGCCAAGGTAGCCAAGAGCGAGGGCGTGCTCTCGCTCTGGAACGGCACCATGGCTTCGCTCATGCTCGTGTCCAACCCAGTGATCCACTATGTTAGCTACGAGCGCATGAAGCTCTTCCTACAGCGGCAGCGACTGAGCTCCAACCCGGCAGGTACAGGATGCACAGGCTTCTGAGTGCTTCACTGCAGTCTGAAAGAAAGACATGCTGCTGTGTAAACAGGTCGCGGTGCACTGTCGGCATGGGAGATCTTCGTGCTTGGTGCCATCACCAAGTCCTTCACGACGCTTGTGACGTACCCGCTGCAAGTGGCGCAGTCGCTCATGCGCGTACAAGAGGCCAAAAACGCCAAGCAGCAGGCACCTGGCGCCCAGGCCAAGACCGGCACGACGCTTTCGAGCTGTATGGTGCAGATCTACAGGTTGGTTCGATTGGCAGGCGATCATGGTGACTGGTCTGGCTAATGTGTGTGCTCTGATGGGCAGAGAAAATGGCGTGGCCGGCTATTTCGCTGGACTGGAAGCCAAGCTTCTGCAGACTGTGCTCACAGCCGCCATCTCGCTAGTGACGTACGAGAAGCTGCTAGCGCTGATCCTCATGCTGCTGCGACAAAAGCCCAAGGCCATCGCCGCCAAGGCCTAAGCCAAAACTCCGTTGTTGTTGTGAGATTTCCTGGTTATTTCTTCTTGCCTGTCTGTCGCAGGAACGCCATCTGCCGTCGGAATTCCATCAGAGGCACGGCCGGAGTGCCGCCGTACGTGCCATTGGCCACGAGGTCGTGCATCACGCCACTCTTGGCCGCGATGCGCACGTTGTCGCCGATCTTGAGGTGCTGTGCGATGCCCACTTGGCCGCCGATGTGCACGTTGCAGCCCAGCGTCGTGCTGCCTGCGATGCCTGTCTGTGCAGCGAGCACACAACCGACGCCCATCTGCACGTTGTGGCCAATCTGGATCTGATCAGGACGCATCAGCGACTGAATTGACTGAGAGAGACAGCAAAGCAGCGCTTACCAGATTGTCCAGCTTGCAGCCGCGGCCGAGAATCGTGTCGCGCCAACTGCCGCGATCGATTGTGCAGTTCGCTCTGATAGAGAAGCCACAGCATGAGCCCATTGGCATCACAGCGAACAGAGAGATAGAGAAAGCAACGCACCCGATCTCTACGTGGTCGTGGATCTGCACACGCAAGGCCTGGGGCTTCTTGGCGTGCTGTCCGTCGCTCGCCAGTGCGAAGCCAAAGCCGTCCTAATGGAGCTGCTGGGTTAGCAGCCACACAGATCAATAAGTGCAGTTGGCTTACTTGGCCGATGCAAACGCCTGTGTGGAGTACGACGTGGTTGCCAATGGAGCAGTTGACGAGCGTCGCGTTGGCTTCGATTTCCACGTCGTCTCCGATCTCCACGTCTTGTCCGATGTATGTGAACGGCCCAATGTGGCAGCGGACGCCGATCTGACCGCGATGAGTCAGTCGCATGGCTGGCGAGCGCTTGAGAAGCAGAATCGTACCTTGGCGGACGGATGCACGAACACGTGCGGAAAGGAGAGCGCCGGCGTCTTCTGGCTGAAGCTGTGCATAGCTGCCAGACGCAGCAATGGCCGTCCACGCACCAGCAGCATCATTGATGGACTCAGCACACAAAGGACGAATCAGAAAGCGCGAATCAGATCGGATTATCAGGAGTCATATTGGCAATGCTGCTGGTCCAGCTCTGAGTCCACTTGCGCTCGTCCTGCAGACGCTCCTGGGCCAGCGCCAGCAGCTGCGCGTTGTGGGCTCGACAGAAGTCCACGTACAGAGCGTATACGGCGTCTCGCGAGTGCATAAGCGCTCTGTGCGCGTGTGTGAGCAGCGCTACACAGGCTCCGTCGCTGCTGGGCTGCGCGTCCGGCTTGGCGCCATCCTGTTCGTCCTGCTGAGTCTGCACTGCCACCCACAGCTGCTGGTCTATGCCAAAGCAAGGAATGCCGGGCCAAGCGCGACGCGGGAACCGAGTACTCTCACCCAATTGCGCCAGCGTCTCAAGCTCCTTGGCTGAGCGCGGGACCTCTCGCGAGTCGCCGAGCTCCAGCACGCGCGCCATCTTGCGCAGCCGCGTGAGCGACTTGCGTTTGGCACGCGCTAGTTGGTCGCTGTCGTTTACAGGCTGCAAGTCGTCCAGCGACATCACAGTGCTGTCGAGTACGGCCACGAGGCAGCGAGTGAGCGCCAGCAGATCGCGCTCCAACGCGTGGGAGCAAGCCTTGTGTTTCGCCAGTACCTGCGTCTTGAAAGAGCGCAACTCGCTCTGTATCTGCAGCGATCGCTCGTCTTCGCGAGAGGAGAGCTCCTGCAGCTGTGCCGTGTGGTTGGGACTGAAGAGTGCCGGCCGGAGCTCAGTTGTGTGTCTCTGCTTGAGCTCGATGGAGTTCTGAAAGACCAGCTCCATTGTCTCACTCAGCTGCGCTGTCGATTGCTCGAGCGCCTGCTGTGATCGCTGGCAGAGATCACGTAGCGCAGCCTCCGGCGCTGTGGCCAGTAGATTGCCCAGTTTTTCGACCTGTTTGCGGAACCTGGTCTCCTGTTGCAGCACGTAGGCCATTGCCTTGTCCCTCTGCGTGTGGAGATACTCTTCCAGAGCAGTAGGCACGCCGCCATTGGGTGGCAGTTCGTCCAGCTTGCCTTCTTGCTGGTACAGCGCTCGAGTCTCTTCGCGACACTGCACGCCCACGCGCTGCACGAAGTCCAGGAACGAGATCGACGGTGGCAGATCGTCATGCGCCAGCAGGTCTCGATCACGAAGCACGACGTCTGCAGAGTCGCCATCCGCTGGCTTGGCCACGTACTCGATGGGCGTGACTTCCAGTTGGCTCTTGTTCTTTAGCAGGCCGAAGTAGCATCCCCTCGCAAACATCTTGGCTCGCAGTTGCAGCAACAGAGTCACGACGCGGGTCGAAACACTCATCTGGCTCTCGCCCTCCTCCGATTTATCGCCAACAACGAGGGATTTCAACGTGGCCAGCAGCTCATCAATCTTGCCTGACCGCTCGTCGCAGCGCGTCGTCTCTGATCGGTACCGCTCCTGCGCGCGACGTCGAGGCACGCCGTACTTCTGGCCCAAGCCGTCCTTCATGGACAGGCTCTGGAGGCACGACTTGTACCGAGCCTTGAATGCCGAGCTCAGCTGCAGCACCTGGCACTGCCTCTCTGCTAATTCTGCCATACTCTGGGCTCGCAGTGCGAGCTGCTCGCGGATGCCGGTCTCCGTTGCAACCAACTGCCCACGAAGCGCATCGATCTCGAGTAGATGGTAGTCGCATCCAGCCATGACGTCGGTGCCTGTGAGATCTGGAAACAACTGAGCCGAACACGCGTTGACGAAGTCCTGTGCCGAGACAGCAAAAGCGTTCAACTCGCTCTCTGTCTGCGTGTGTAGTTGCTGTCGCTGCATCTCGCTCTCGGTCCGGAACGCAGTGAGCAGCTTGTTAAACTTGACGTCGAGCCCCTGGAGCGCTGCAAGACTGAGCTGCATCGGCAGCTGCGCATTGCAGCCAAGGAACGTCACGCGTGAACGCTCGATCGCAGTTAGCGCATCGCTCACACGTGAGTCGAAGGACGTCTGTTGCGCGGCAACTTTCTTCAGCAGGCTGCGCACATGTCGGTCCAAGCGCTGAG
The DNA here is from genome assembly GCA_023335875.1 of Elongisporangium prolatum. Classification (NCBI taxonomy): domain Eukaryota; phylum Oomycota; class Peronosporomycetes; order Pythiales; family Pythiaceae; genus Elongisporangium; species Elongisporangium prolatum. Next base: position 15,942 of record JAADVW010000210.1, on the reverse strand, counting down.
CGTGGTTGGTGAGCTCGCCCACTCGTGGCTGGTAGCACTGAACTTCGAGTCGACCCTTTCGTGGCCAGTGCATGCGCAGACGCTCTTCCAGTAGACGATGGCCTTCTTCAATGCGCACGTCGTGGGCCGTGAGCGTGAGTGCTGATGTTTCTTTGGCGTGGAGGTCGAATCGCGAGAGCATGCCATCTCGAAAGCAAACGAGCAGCCGCTCCATGACGTCGTTCGGGATACGAAGTTCCAGGAACGAGCGTGAGACCATCTCCATCACGTAAGTCTTTCGTGCTGTCAGAGCCTCAGACTTAATTTGTTCATTCTCAGTGACCACCGGTGGAGAGGCAGACTCGTCAGTGCGTTTGGAGTCTAGTGCGCCATCTGTAGAGGGAGGGAATTCGGTGGAGCCACTTTCTAAGTAGTTCTCGTCGTCTGGTTCATCCTTCTGCGTCAGAATATGCCGCACAAGCTCAGGGATCGGGAGCACCACTTGCAGCTCCAGGCCGGAGCTTGTGAGGAACATCTCGAGCGATGACTCAACTGGAGCTGTCGGAGCAATTGCAGCCGCTACCTTTCGAACTTGAATCGTCGCCGCCTTCGCCACTTTCTCATGACCTTGATTAGGTCCAGATCCACTGGCAGTGGCATGAGGCTGAGAAGCTTCACCGCGTGGGCTGGTAACAGCAGTTGCCTGGCCACTTGAATGACTCGCACTCTCTTCAGTGCCCACGCCGCCATTGTCTCCCACTTCTGCGTCCTTTGGCTTGGGATTCGTGATGTCTTCGATGCATTGCGCACTGAGAAACCTCTCCAGGTTCAGCGGATCTTCCCCAGGGACAGCAGACGCATGGCCAGTCCAAGGCTCAGTGGCAGGTGGTTTCAGGCCAAAGGATTCACAAAGTGGACCCAGGACGAAACTTCGCTGGGCATCAATGGCAAATACATGGTGCGAGGCTGCGACTTGGGTGCGTCGTTGATAGAGCCGGTACTCTGCCTCCATGGATACCAGCAGGTCCTTGGCCGTTTGGAACTCCTGTCGCAACGTTGCGTTATCTGGTGCGTGCCGCAGCCGAGCACAACTCTTGCTGAATGAGTCTTCCATTGAAGCGTGCGCTTCGTCATCATTGTCCTTAAGTGTATCGAGCAAATCCATCACGCTCATATTCACGATACGCACTTGATCCACGTTCTTCTCCATACACAGCGCCACGTGCGAGCAGAAGGAAGCCAACTTCTCACAATGGTCGTGCAGAGCGGAGCTCTGGTGCTCAATTCGCTGGCAAAGGTCGTCGAGGAAGAGACGGCTTTCGAGCTGTCTCATTTGCAGTAACTCATCACAGGAAGTAGCGACCACAGAGTCCACAACTGTGTTGGCCGCGTGCTGCAGCTTCAACTGTTCTGCTGTGAATTGAAGATGAACTTGCAGAGCTGGCGTTAACTCTGATGCGTAAACGAGCATCCCCAGACGACGTTGCACCTTCCGAACGGCCTGGAGGTCGATCGTAGACGTGGAAGTAGCCGAGCCAGCTGACTCCACTTGATCTCGCACTGTTGCTGTCATCGAAGAAGTCGCATTCACGATGGATGTATGTGCCCTAGAAATCTCTCCACTGGCTGCTGTAGATCCGTTTTCAAAGCTGCTTTCGACGCTTCCCTCAGGAGAATTCGTTCCGTTGGCCAGTGCGTCATGATCCTGAAGGATAGCGTTCAGCTGCATGCTGATTGCCTCCAATTCGGCGCTGAAGTCGGAATTCATATCGCTGATATTGAGCAACACAGCCACCTCTGCCTGAAGAGCCGGAAGCAATGCCATGATCTCAAGTTTGCCTGCCTTGCGAATTTTCTCCAGCGTCGTCTGCACAGCTTTGCGTTCTACGCCTTTGCCCTGTGCATCCATGACAGTCTCCAGTGGCAGTGCGCTCAAAAGCGCCTCCAACGAATCACGAAGTACTGCCAGATTGTCCGCGTAAATGAGCTCTTTCAGCTCCAGTCGCTTGACAACCTGGTCGAGCTCTGTCCGGAGTCCGCCAGCCATGCGAAAGAAGTCTTCGAGTGAGTCGTCCGCGAGCAGCTCTACAAGTGTATTCCTGGCGAGTGCAATCTGTCCTTCGATAGCCAGGGCTCCAAAGCCATGTAGTTCAAGACGAAGCGCTTCCCGCAGCGCTTGGGCTTCCAACATTTTCGCGTCATGAAGAGCCAGTAGGCTCGTAAAGAACCGGTGGCTCTGTTCTTCCTCATCCTGCTGCGTTTGGTTTAACGCCGCCACAATACGCTGCGCATGCTCCGACGTAAGGTTTGCACCCGCGCATTCAAGTTCCTGAAGCGCTGCCAGTCTTCGATGTTCATGAACCGTGGCTTGATAAGCTCGTATCTGAGCCAAAAGTGCGAGGCGCTCGTCCGGATCTGTAAACGAACTAGAGCTGAGAGTCGACTGAAATGCTGCGATCGCGTGATTATGGCGCAAGGCTCGCCACCGGCGCTGACCACCTTCCCAAGCAAGCTGAGCATTCACAAAGATGTCCACGTCAGCAGTTGCCATGCGAGCTACCAGGTCAGCGTACACTTTGCGGTTGGAAATTACAACGACGTTGAGTTCGTACGACTCGGCTTCAATAATGCGCTCAACTTCAGGCGCGAGTGCAAACGCAGTGTCCATTAGCGTCTGCGTCAGTGCTTGCAGTCCATTGCGCACACGCTGGGTTCGCGTTTGTTCGATAGCATCCAGTTGATCAGCGAAGAGAGTGATCCGCTGCGTCCGTTCTGCACAAATGGCTTCAATTTGCACGCGCATGTGCAGAATACTCTCGTTTGTGCTAGATAGCAGCAAAGCTTCGTCTTCAAGAGCATGCTCTAAGACGCCCAAGCGCCCATCTAGCTCTGTTAGATGGTCTTTGACCTTGTCCGCGATTTGAATCAGACGCACTTCGATCTCTTCACTGATCTCCTTCACAATTGACGCATACTGAGATAGCGCGACCATATGCTCGTCCCGTCGTCGGATGGCATTAAGCCCAATCTGCGTGTGCGACTCAGCAGGGCCATAGTCTTCGTACGGATTGTGTTTGTTGCCATTTTCCTGTCCAGTAAAGCAGAGGTCGTCCAGCTGGCGGACTTCAGCTATCATCACAGCAGCTTCAGTAGATGGCTTGATCCTTTGGGCTGGATGATGGCGACGCTGTCTCTGATTCTCCAGTCCGACATATCCATTGACACCTGAGTTCTCTGAATCGCCCTCTTCCTCGATTTGATGCTGTTGCTGCTCATTCAAGTACGCAGAGGCCGAGCGGGGCTTGTTCTGGTTCAGAGCACTCCAAAGCTGCACCTCAGCCCGCGACTTCAGAGCATTCGACATCGTTCACACACTTCACGCTCGAACGTCGTTTCCAGAGCGGCACATTCTGCTGTCTTGACGCCTTCCTGGCCTCTTTGCCTGCTCTCCTGCTGATGATTCAAGCTCTCTCGTCCGTTTCGCCTTTGACCTGCCACAGAAAACAACCACAAAAATAAACAGACCTTTGCTCTCACGCTCACGACGGGAGACACTTTATTTACACGACTCGCGTTCGGGCTCTAGTTGACCCACCACGAGGTTAAGCCCAAGCCGTCTTCGTCGATCGTGCCCTAAAGTCATCGCAGCCATCATCACAACGAGCTGCCAGATCAAGGAACACCGGTCTTTTCTTACCAGGATATGCAAAGCCGATGGAGCAGGATCGCTGTCCGAGAGATCGACGCTGGACGAGCGTCTTCGAGCGAGCGACTGGCGCATGTCCCCAGCCGAGACCTCTTTCTCGCTCGCTTCGGTCGTGGTGGCTTGGATACCTGCAAGAGAGAGAACGAATTGAGAACCAACGCAGCCGGGAGGGAAGGCAGCATGACAGAGTACCGTTGGCAGTCTTGGTCACACGTGTGAAGTTGATGTTGGTCACGCGGAAGCGGATCTCCTCCTGCAGATCCATGTAGAACTTCTCTTGGCCTTCCGAGTACTTCCAGACCCAGAGCCGCTCAGCAGTGTCGCTACACGAGCCAAGACGCAGTCAGAACCACCGGCCAGCCAGTGATACGAGACAGACATACAAGTAGGACGGCGTCTGCAGCGCGTACGACGGGATGATGATGTCCTGCACAAAGTCCATGGACACACGGATGTGCTCCTCCGTGCAGCTCACGATGCGGCCCTTCAGCACTTCACCTACGAACGGACGGAACACGACCATTCGGAACTCGACTTCACAGCGCCATGAGTTCTCACGCGCATGTTGTTGCCGCAGCGACATGAGCGTACGAACGTACCCTGCGAGTGCGACGTGCCGTCCGACGGGTGCACGAAGGCGTCGCCAATGTGCACGAAGTCGTACATGGTGACGCAGAGCCCGACGTCTGCGATGACCTTGTTGGCGTACTTGCGGTCGATCTCCTCCGTGAGAACCTGCGTGTAGTCGGCATCGAAGAGGTCCGGCGCCACGGGGATCACGTCCGACAGCCGCGTGAGCACGAACATCCTCGCTTCTGTCTCGTGAACCGCCGCCACCAGTCCGATGGCTGCATGCCAGTTGCAGTGCCGACCGTAGGGCATCGGCAAAGTACGAAATAATTCAGATAGTGTGGCGCACAGGAAATTAGGATAAATGAGAAAAAGAGGCTACTATTCTCGCTGCTTGAAACATCCAAGCACCAAACAGCAGCTTTGGAGCCAATGGACACACCGCTGTCGCCCTCTACGCCCGCCAATTATGGTGCCGTGGAGCGAGTGCTGAGCCCCGAGGACGCATTCAACAAGCGCGCTGATGGCTCGAGGAGGTCGCTTGTGGCGCACTCGCTGCTTCACCGCCAGCGCGACTCAGAGGCCGATCGCATCCCGGAAACGGAATCTGTCCGCGTGCGTTGGGCGATCCGTGCGTCGCTCATCATCAATGTGGTGCGTAATCGAGAGCTCGTGGTTGATTTCTTTGCTGTGCGTGTAGTGCGTCTGATCAGACTGGTCCATTGTGGGTTGTAGATCCTGGCAGCCGCTAAGATCTACGCGACAGTCGCCAGTAACTCGCTCGCTGTTCTATCGTCGCTGGTGGATTCTGTGCTGGATCTCACGTCACAGGGACTTTTCTGGTACTCGGATATCCGCATGCACACGCCCAGCGTCAACTACCCGGCCGGTCAGACGCGTCTGGAGCCCATCGCAGTCATCATTTCGGCCACTCTCATGGGCATGGCCGGTACGAATTAAAAGGTCCTGTTAAACACTGCTCTGTTGCTCACAAATTCAGCGCTCTGTGGCCTATAATGCAGCGATTGAGGTCGTGCAAAAGGCTGTCGAGACACTCATTGATGGCAGCGATGGCAAGCTGCCTGACCTCAACATGACGCCCATCACGATCGCCGTGCTCTGCTTCGCCATCGTGGTCAAGATCTTCCTGTGGTTCATCTGCTCGCGCATCGCCAGAACATCTCCGTCGGCTGACGCATTAGCACAGGACCACCGCAACGACGTGTTCAGCAACAGCGTGGCCGTCATTACGTCGCTGATCGCGCATTGGCGCCGTACACTCTGGTACGTGGATCCGATCGGAGCTATCCTGATCTCGCTCTACATCGCCGTGAGCTGGCTCGCAACGGGCAAGGAGCAAGTGGAGAAGCTAGTCGGCCTGCGTACGTGTCTATCTGTTATCTGTGATGCGCCTGGCTCAGCCCAAAGCTGAAGTATGTGGCACCGGTAATTCATGGATAGAAGCTCACGTCTTGCTCATTGACCTTATAGAGGCCGATCAGGAATTCATCGACGAGATCCGCCACCTGGTGGACTACCATCACCCGCTCATGAAGTCCGACATTGTACGCGCGTACCACTTTGGCAACAACTACTTGGTCGAGGTCGAAGTCATCCTGCCCGAGAAGATGTACGTGCACGAAGCGCACGACATCAGTCTGGACCTGCAGACCAAGATCGAGGCGCTGCACCGCGTTGAGCGTGCATTCGTGCATGTGGATTACCTCCCGCGAGATTACGACGAGCACAAGGATCCGACTGTGCGCCGCTCCTGAGCCACAACAGCGAGACAAATTGATAGAGACATAGCTATACAGAATGCAGGAAACCCGCTTGGTTTTGGAGATTTGTAAGGCTGGAAAGCACCACAGAGATTTGACGAACCTTAATACTGTAGTCGTGCAAAATCTATTAGGAAGCGATCTCAGGTCAAGGTGAGGAATCCATCGCCCTACATCACGAAAGCAACTTCAGTTTTAAACTTGTTTTGACCTCGGTTGGATGCCAATACTGTGTACTGTACAGTATCGAAATCTGGAGGCTGCTTCGTCTGAAGGCGCAAATCGTCAGGGACGAAGCATGCATAGATGACAGCCAGAAGGCGCCTTGGTCTGATGGCTCAGTATTCCCGCCTCCGGTATGCAAAATTTGCCTCATGACACTCTGTAGAGTGACAAATACTCGGTCAATGTTGTCAACGCTAAGATCGCGAAATGCTTCCTTAACGTTGGCTACAAGCTGGCCCGTGGTACGTGCAGGCTTCTTAATTTGCAGCGATTGCAGAGAGGCGAAAAAGCCCAAATCTAGCACATTCAAATCTGGTGAGTTTGGTGGCTGTGACCGCACTCCAATGTCCCAACCGTCAGCCTTACCAGCAGCAACAACAGCTGGATCATCGACGAGGACGTGTGGTTTTGCATTATCTTGTTGCACCACCAAACGCTTGCCATACTGTTGGAAAGGCCACGCAGCTTTGATGGAGGGTAGCACATTGCGGAGCAGCATTTCGCAATAGACCTCGCGATCAACGGTCACATTCTTCATCTCAGGCGTTCCTGCCAGGCGGTTCTTGCGATTGCGTTGTGCTGCCACCATTTCCACGAAGGCCCATACACCCAACTTGCCGTCAAAGACCCCAAGAGGTGAGGTTCGGCGCGGTCGAGCAATAGCCGTAAGAACTATGACCTTTTCTATGTGGCTCTTGTGCTGAGTGGTGAAGTGAGGCTCGCTACCCTAGGGCTGAGATAGATGCAGCGCTTATCGCGCTTCAGGTAGAACCTTTTTTCATCTACGTGCACGTAGTCGAGCATTGGATCGAGCATATACCGCCCCTCAATCTCGTTTATGAAGCTTAGAGCGAATGCAAGCCGCTTGAACATGTTTTCGTGGGTAAGCGATGGCTTCAGAGTAGCTGTATGTCGACGAAAAAGGCCGGCCTTAAAATAATCGTGAAGGGTTGATTTAGGTATACCGATGCAATTCGCTAAAGTACGGAGGTCGCCGCGGTCTTCGTATGCCGTAAGTTCGATGTCTCGTATGATGCGCGATCCAACCAATCTACAGTACTGCATGGCGGGTGGGAGGAGCAAAGCGAGAATATTCCTTCGTATTTTTCTTAGTCCGAAACCAAAATTTTCATGGTGGCGTGTCTGGCTTGGTGATGAGTCGACTGATTTTCCGCCAATGATATTTGTCAAGTTTTACATTTTGCTTAGTGAGCCAATCAGGAGACGATCGACAGGCAGTACCGTGCTTTGCGAGATGGTCTTTTTTTGGACCAATCCACAGACCAAAAATGCTCATCGCGCCAAACCCCCCACAGTTTGCCTGCAGTTGCACAGCTCCAGCAGTACCGTGATTTGCGACAGGGTCTTTTTTGGACCATTTCATTGTCGTGTGACTTAGCTTTGTATGGTATAGTTAGTGACTTCGTTCGCGAATGGGTTAAAGCAAGTTATAAAGAAATAATGTGACTGGTCAGCGCGTTTCCGTACTTGTGGCGGCACACGATCTCCGCTGAAGCCTGAAGCTCCAGGTACCGGTTCCGTACTGCAGCTTTACAATCCTCACCAGGGTTTTCTTGCACCATGGCGTGTGTTTCGATATCTTCTTTCGCAAGTCGATGCACCTCCCGCAGAATCGAATCATAGGACTTGATGATGATGATGGCAGGGTGCGTCTCGTTGGCAACACTACGCCTATTATCCCAATTGCAAAATGGACCCGTACAGTGGCTAGAGAGTACTTGTACCTACGCTTCATGTCGACAATAGATCCGACCTCGAAGCATCCACGCTACACCCGAAGGATGGTACCCGGCAAAAGTGAATCTATCGTTCACACAAGGGGATTGCCGGTCTTCTTGATTGCTACCTCGCCATCAGCAAGAGACATTTCGCGGTGGATGTCCTGGATGGCACCGCCTGGGGTCGCTTCGGATAATGACGGCCTCCTTGGTCTCCCAGTCGGCGCAGCACTGATTGAGGGCGGAGTCGATAGCTACGTAAAGCGGCTTGGTCAGCTCCTCGTTCTTAATTGGCGCCTAGACACGGAAAAATTCCATAGGGCCGCCGACTCTGCCGAATACTGGCCGAAAGTCGAGGTCCCAGGAGTACCGGTTGAGTCCCTCAAGCTTTGACGCGTTTAAGTCGAGGTGGCCTGTGATGTAGCCGTCTTGTCTGAATTTGCTCTCCTCACCGGGCCTCATCAAAATTGAGAATGCCTCTCGGACCTACCCTCAAACCAACTCTAGAATCTGCTCTCGAACCAAAACTAAGGCAAGTTGTTTAAGACCGAGCAACGATGGCGTTAGAAATCAGTGGCGTTTAGTATCACATGCTTGTATAGACGTCAAACCAGGCTGTATATACGGAGAGCTTTCTGCGCTACCCACTTTTCATCCTTTATCAAGAAGTAGGCCTCGGCGTTAAGTATCACCTTGAAAACACGGAAACACGTTGCAATTAGATGATCTGTTTGACTAGTAATATGACGGTGTGATTAAGTCTGTACGGTCATTTACGCGTCTGATGCAACATCTATAACTCTGTCGACAAAGCAACCGCTCAGAGACTTCGCCCTATGTCGAGCTAGCGTCGCCAAAGATATCCCGCAGCGGTTGGCGAATGAGGTCTTGCAAACTCTGCCCACGCATGATAGAAAGTAGCGAAAGCGTTGGCACAGACCTGCTGACTAAACACATTCTGCTTGAGCCTCTTCAGCCGAAAGCAAAACCGATAAATATGTCTTCAAGCACAGCTTCTTCTGAGGCTTGGATAATAGAGCCAAGTTACAGATAAACGACTCAGTTCCTTAGCCTTTCCTCCAAGGCACTTTGCACTGCATTTGTCCTGGTGGATGAGGCATGTTACTTCAGTGCGCAGTAGTTGATCCGTTATGCTGGTGCAGTCGTGCTTGTTGCTCATGACGCTGGGAATGATAAGCCACAAAGAAAGCAGATGCGAGGAGAACAAATGCTGACACCTAAATCATATATATGTCATTTTGTATGGCTGTTAAAGGTATCTAATCTATCGGTTCTAGTGCAAGCTAAGCACTGACCCCACTCACCGCGGCCTGCCACCTGCAGATCATGCGCTCTGCGTGCGTCGGCGATTTAAAACAGCTCTGACACCACCTGTCATGGTATAGCAGCATCATGGAGGCGTAGCGCACCAATCAAGTGGACGCAAAAGCCCAACTTAAAATAGATTTGCAAGGGCACGAGGAGTTCTCTATGTCGACATCCCAGCCGCGTTGCAGCTGATATCTGACGTCGTATTTGTTCATGCCGCAGTTTGTTTTATACCAAAGAATTTCGCCCTCCCTCTTTTCTTGGCAAGATTTCAATCCGTAACTCCATCTTGAAAGACGTCATCGCTACTCGAGTTGCCGAGCAGTAGGAACGACACAGATATACGCTTTTGCACGCGTGTGTGGGTCAACTCGCCTCGGTAAGATACTTAAAATTTCGCAGCATTTCGGCTGAATGCTGTGGGACATCCACATGGTTGGCTGGGATATCGACTTCATCCTTGCTATCAAAATAAATTTCTCGAAAAGAGCGTTGATCAGGAGCAACGTCTCCAGTTTGTAGTCACGCTAGATCGTTTCGTTGAATTGCTGGATAGGATTGTTCATTTTGACCGTTCCGGAGGTGGACTCACAGCACTGCCATCTGTTGAAGCGAGCATTCATCCACTCGTGTTGAATATACGTCAAAAATAGATAGTGTTAACGTTCCAAACCACAATTGCTTCACTACAACGCATACTAAACTTGGCCTCGTCTTGAGCAAAATTCATGTCATAAATTGAGTCCTTGACAATGCTCTTTTTAGCTTTGGTCATGTGTGGTATGTGCTTCCTCACATTCATTGTCACGTAAAAGAAGCACACTAAATACCTTGGGCGTTTCCATTGACGTGTAACCGTGACCATGTCTAGTGCGTTGTAGACGGCATCGTCGGCAGCGGTCATGACACGCTCAAAATGTGCGGTGTCGCGCATGTACATGAACTGCACATACACCACCGCAGTCAGTTGCGACGAGATAAAAAAAGCAATTGAGCGAACGTTCGGGCACGATCAGAGATCTCAGATATAACGACTAAATATTCGGATTGGTTGAGCTTGAAGGTTGCGTCTAGATATAGCGTTTGTTGCGTTGCCAATGCGAACTTGGATAGCAGTGACTTTGTCGAAATGCCGTCAATCGTGAGCTTCTGGTCGCTTCCGTTAGCAATACAGAGGCGATCTTCAGCGTCAACACCGTATCCGAATACAAATGGAGCTGACGCGCTGTTTGTCGAATTTGAGTCCAATCACCTTGTTCATGGTCTCAACCAACGTGTTCTTGACGAGGTCACCCATGAGGGAGTCCGTGTACCTAGAATGGGATCGTGAGTACCGGCTTCGGTCTAAATCCTGGTCACGTGCACTTACCTCTTCACACACGTTGCCGTGAAATTTACGAATCTGTCGGGATTTGCCACTGACTCCATGTACTTCTCATCGTGAACAAAACTGCACCGAAAGTATCACCGTTGATGTCGACTTTGAGAATCGAACCTAGCAGACAATTCAATCGATTTTCAATTAGAATGAGTGAACCCGTGCAAGAAAAACAAACGCACCCTCACCATAGTGATGTGATGAGGTGTTTTAAGTTCCGTGAGAAACTGACCGCACCGGGGCGTCACTTGTGGTATAGTTTTTTCCCAACTGGTCCTAAGGGGTGGAGAACCAGCTGTTAACAATCTCAACTAATTAATATAAGCCAATACCTTACACTGTGTACCCTTGTATGTCCTTTAGATCGGTAGTAACGTGTGACTATCAAGAATGACAATCCAACGAACCTGACCCCTCGCACAAGTAGGTCTGACGCGAGTTTTCCTCGGTATTTATGCAATTAATACAATCAAATATATACAAACGCCTGGACTTCTCAGGCTTTTGGGGGCCCGAGGTCGCTTGGTCTACTTACGCAGCTGAGTTTAAAGAAACTAGCGCGCAGGACCCCTGGTCTACTTACACAACCGAGTTTCCAAAGGAATCAGTATGCAGGACCCGAGTCTACTTCGACACCAGAAACAATTCGAATCTGGGACGAAGGACTATTTCTTAGTGCAGCCAGGATGGCCTTCGCAACAACCAAGGGGAAAGAAATGCAGATAATAAATCACAATCGGTGCCTAAAATCGGCTATCAAAATGCACTACTGGGGCAACACTACTCCAGTCGTACAAAGCACTCAGGCAATATGAAGGGACGGCTTTGGGTTACCAATTCCCTCCCGGGGAGGGAAGGTTTCTACTTCTCTAAGCTCTCGTTGCTTCGGCTTCCTCCAGTGGGGACTGGAAGGAGACTTGCGTACTTGAAGGCAAGAAGAAGACTGTATTAATATGAAGATAATAGAACATGCAAATCAATGATGAGCAGAAAAGTAGGTCGCGAGGTACCTCCGATGGCACCCAGTCGGACAACTGATGGCGATCTTTCCCATCCACATGTACCACTGTAGCCAATAAGAATCAGACCAGGTCTCACCTCGGACCAGTCCGGCTGACTGGAGCCAGTTTGGCTGGTTGGGGTCAGTTTGGCTGACTAGGGCCGGTTTGTCTGACTGGCGCCAGTCTGGGGGTATATCTTCGGGACATGCGGGACGTGGGTTTGAACTTGCGTAGCAGACGTTTTCTGGAAGCGGGTCGCGTTCTAAACCGTGAGCCCGCTGATTGGTTGAACCGAATTTTGACGCCACTTTGTCACACGTGCCACTCATCCTCGTGTAGTCTAAGGTTTTCGCCACGGAGCTGGTCTGAGATCCTGTTGACACCAAGTTGGAAACGTGGTCGCGCAGCCCAGTCGTCGGTAATAGCAAACGGAAATGCACTCAGTCTTTGTTTGTGGGGACGCTGTCGTCCTCACAGGAGGTTCCACCGCCTGCGGTGTACGCCTCCCTTTCGTCTATTCACTACGTTACACCAATATACAGCTGTGGCTATTCTCCAAAATCTCGACACACAATCGTTCGTTCAGAGCTGCAGCACCCGAAACTTCGTTGCCACAGTCTCCACAGTCATGTGTCGGGCGCCAGTGGGGTTTTTCGGAAGTGCTGCTGACCATCGTTCTGTGCTCCATCGAAAGAGTTCGTCTCATCTGTGCTCCATTGAAGGAATTTGTCTCGTCATTCTGTGCTCCATTGAAGGAGTTCGTCTCATCTGTGCTCTATTGAAGGAATTTGTCTCATCTGAGCTCCATTGAAGGAGTTCATCGTCATACTGTGCTCCACTTAAGGAGTTCGGCGAAATAACGGGTTCTTTGCATCCATTAATTATTTCTTTACTCGTCTTCTGTCACGGTCGTGCTTCATCACTCGTTGTCGTCGTACACACTTTCTGTCATCATGTCATTGCGCGCCCTCGTTGTGGTTCAACATAGGTAGACTGTGGTGCTCGTCGTCGCTGTCAACGTTGTCTAAGTATCACTGGTGACGCTTCAGAACATCGTCGTTGCCCAAGGATACCAATCCTTACAAAAGTAAAAGTCCCGTAAAATGTGAGCTCATATCTGAACAATCATATTGACCAACCAAAAGAGATGGCAAATTTTTGCACGCTTTTAAGCATTGCTTCATTTTTGACATGTAATCACAATCAGAACAAAACACGTCCACTGGATTCTGGAGAAGAACATGTTCATTACATACCGCACATACTACCTCATCCCTGCCTTCAGTTCCCAATGCACATTGAAGCCGAATCAATACGTCTTCTTTCTGATCAGGTGTTATTGAGCTAAGACATGGACTCCTTGCGTTTGTTTCCTCCGATCTAATGCAATCCATATCACGATGAAGTGCGATGCGAGCTCGAGAATACGTTCGGATTTGATCCAAACGACCGTTCGCTTGACTTATGGAAATACAATCATGTGTTATTTTTCGTGTCGCTTGTCCATCACACTCGGCATCTGCGCTGATTTGAGAAACGAGATCGCTTTCACAATTGAAGGTATTCGGATCGCGACGTCGCTGATTGCTTGAGCGGGATTGTAGCAAACGATGCTCTCTCTGATCCGATATTTCACGCGTAAAAGAGCCTTTTGTAAAAGGAAATCTCTGTTCATTTATTTGTTCTCTCGAGCTTGAGCCAACCGCCGCTCGCGCTGATCTGGTGTTTCATTCTTTCGTCGCAGCCGCGGCTTTTTCGTGCTTGCGTTTCCATCTTCATTGCCTTCCATATGTCGTGCAGTATGGTCGAAATCTCGATGCAGGATGTGTCTCTTTAATTCTCAGATCTTCTTTATATGAATAATCTATTTATACGCATATTTTACATGCATGAGAGGACTTAATCTAACGTAATGCAGCAGATAATGACCGGAAATGGACCCCTTGGCTTCTTTGGCATATTATAGCGAATAACTATTTTTGTCCGAAATAGAAACACGAATAGAAAGAAGAGATGCTTAGCTACTTGTATCTATAGGCTGTAGGCCTAGGTCAACGCACTACAGCTCAAAAATGATAGGTAAAAATGACATAACATTTTTGAGTGCATCAGACAATGACAATTTGTCAAGGTCATTATTAAGGGTATAAATAGGGTTAGAGCACATTATAACGGGTTGCAAAATATGTCCAAAAGCTAATCCAAGTGATAGTGCCTAGACTTCGAGTTCCAGGTAACCAGTGTTCCCTGGATATCAGTAGAACAATTTAGCAACACTGAAAATCAAATCTATTTAGCGTCAACAAACCCTCTGAGGTCCATAGACTTTTGCTGATATCGAGCGTCTTACGACACTTTCTTTTGCATGATTGACTGCCAGGAGAGACAGATTGTCAGAACTGACACTTCGTGGTTTCGCGCCACTAAACCCATTGTCATTATCTGCTGTTTTTTATACTGCCAGTAATATCACCTCAAAATTAATTTCGCGATTTTGATTGAACAACAAATATGAATTGTCATTTTCTGCTGATTTTGCCATTAACTGACGCATTACGTTACACCATTTCGAGCAAGATCAGAAGACCAGCAACCAAGTTCAGATTACCTTTGTTAGTCGATAACAAAAAGCATTTTTATTTGGGAGGGTATTGAAAACGCCATGCAACCATTGATCCACCAGAGTATTGTCGGTAGCTAGGCAGTTAATCGAATTAGAGGGGTATTTTGTTCATAGCGTTCGAAATAATATACAGCATACCTTGGTTGCTGGTCAACTAATCTTGTTCGAGAAATGGTGTACCGTATAATCGTAGTCCTAGGCGACGTTTTCTCCTATGCGACAGAGTTAAGTAACTAATCAAATCACGAGATATGTTGAGACTCAACAGCTGACTATTTTTAGGTGCAGACTGTGGTAAATCAGCGCTGCCGATGCCGATGGTCCATAAGCACGTCGGTGAGCATGGGACCCAGTGTATTACGGGGACCGGCAAGTAACAGAAGGTTTACAAGCGAGTGAGTTCGGAGTGCGAACTTAAGCGCATTTGCATCATCCACATTCACATTAATCCTCGCCCTATCCGTTATATAAGGTCACTGTCGCTTCCTCCAATAGTGACTCATGAGTCCTTTGCTTATTATGTCCTTATTTATCAAACACCGGCCCTTCTTCAAGTCAGGTGGCAGGATAGCAAAAGTTGGGTCTAATTGGATCAAACGCAGTAGGAACTGCTCTGATGCTCACGAATTCAGCGCTCCGTGGCCTATAATGCAGCAATTGAAGTCGTGCAAAAGGCTGTCAAGACGCTCATTGACGGCAACGATGGCAAGCTGCCCGACCTCACATGACGCCCATTACGATCGCCGTGCTCTGCTTCGCCATCGTGGTCAAGATCTTCCTATGGTTTATCTGCTCGCGCATCGCCAGAAGATCTCCGTCGCCTGACGCACTAGCACAGGACCATCGCAACGACGTGGTCAGCAACAGCGTGGCCGTCATTACGTCGCTGAGCACAAGGATCCGACTGTGCGCCGCTCCTGAGCCACAACAGCGAGACAAATTGATAGAGACATAGCGATACAGAATGCGGGAAACCCGCTAGGCTTTGGAGATTTGTAAGGCTGGAAAGCTCCACAGAGATCTGATGAACCTTAATACTGTAGTCGTGCAAATCTATGAGTAAGCGATCAAAGGTCAAGAAGGTGAGGAATCGATCGCCCTACATCACGAGAGCAACTTCAGTCCTAAACTTATTTTGACCTCGGTTGGATGCCAATACTGTGTATTGTACAGTATCGAAATCTGGAGGCTGCTTCGTCTGAAGGCTCAAATCCCACTCGCTGAGTGGAGACCATATGTCGGCTTTGTGGTCAGGGACGAAGCATGGCTGACGGCCAAGAGGCGCCTTGATCTGATGGCTCAGGTGGCGACAGCGACAGGCTCTTGTGTTGAGTGTGTGGGCATCAAGATGTGGGCGGCATCAATTCACAACATTAGATGGCACACGGTACTGTACCCTGGGTATATCATCGCTGTCTCTGAGGGTGTCTAGGGGTACTCTCGTTGCCCTTTTACGCACAGGTTGAGCGAACGATGAGCGGACGATGTACGCATCCCGTCCGCTGATTTTTCAACCCCAGTTGAGGTTATTTAGTTCATTCTCGAATTTGCCGCAGATGACGCGCGAAGTGTGGTTCCAGTTGGTCGATGGAGAGGGAAAAGCGGTGACTT
>JAADVW010000021.1:0-124965 GCA_023335875.1 Elongisporangium prolatum | reverse complement strand
GGCCACACCGAGCCCCACTCCGGCTGCTACTACGGCCACACCGAGCCCCACACCGGCTGCGACTACAACGACCTCGGCACCTGCCATTGCGTCGTTCGTCGCTAGCACTACGAGTGGTGACAAGACAGACAGCGAGCCTTCATCGGGTAGCGCTCTCGGTAACACCTTCTTTGTCGCCGTGGGCGCTGTGGCTGTCGCTGCCATCGTGATCGGTGGTGCGTTTTTCGGCCGCCGCAAGTTACGCAACCGTCGTAACTCCAACGACGATCTGGGCTACCCCGCCAACATGATCCTGACGCCGCCGACCTGGTCGTGAGCAAAAACTGTGTATAAGCGAAGTGCCTAGTTGTAGTAGCTCTTTTTGATGCCAGAGACTATTGCATGAGATATAAATATATCCAATGTTCATAAGCTTTCGTCTCGCATTCACTAACAAACTATGCTCACGCCGTTCACAACGCGCGCCAAGTAATAGATCTGTATCACTGCATGGTCATGCAGTCCCAGTTATCTGCTGTACATGTATTGATTGTGTCAGTGACATTTCAAGCAAAGCTCGGGCCGCGTTCAGTGACTCTCGTTGCACCAAGCGACCGAGCATGACGCAGACGAATCTTCGTCACGCATACACTCTATTAGACGAAGCTACTCTTCTATCGCAAGATGCCGTCTTCTGCTTCAACCACAATCAGACGGTGCCCTGATCCGATCCTGTGACACATAAATCAGTCGTTTCGGGAGTTTACGACGTTTCGTCTGATGCTTTGACGCCCCCACTCACCCACCCGGAGTATTCAGAATTGGTCTCGCAGTGTTCAAAGTACGGCGGTACAGTACAATAATGATGTCCAGGAAGAAATCAGTCTCTGGCTTTATACGGCCATTGTGGCATCATCGGCAGGCACAATAAGCGCTGAGACGCTGCATTCGAGTGAGTAATCTGGCTCTTATGATGGCACGATGTACTGCGAGTGGATTTTTGTCTTTGTCTCTGGCCCATTGCTCTCCCATGCGCCACAAACTTGAGCTCCTCGCTTTTACATGAACGCCCCAGCGTCTTCAATCGTGCCACTCTTGAGAACATCTGGCTAATCTAGCGTCGACTTCAAGTATTATAAAACTTGTATAAATAAATTTCCCTTTAAACGACAATACATACAAATTATCTGGTATTATGCAAATATTGCAACCATGAACCTCTACAAACACAAATCAGGATGGAAAGCAACGTTGCAAAGCGCGTCCCACCATCTCTCGCCAGATGGCGTTACCTTCGTGGCCCCAGAAGTTCCCATCGCCTATCATCATCCAAAACGTGTCTGTGCGTCCCGATCCCCAGGCCACGGCCGCCTCCCCATCCACATCATCTGAATTCACTCTCCAACTAACTTTCTCCCCGAAAGTCCCTTCCTGTGTCATGCAGATCTCCCGCATCCTCTCGGGCCTGGCCGTGCTGCTTCACGCGGCCACGGCGGCCGCAGCCTCAACCAACTCCACGGCCGACTACGTCCTCAGTGCGGCTGGTACAGCCACAGGTCTACCCGGTGGCAACTCGGCCTGCGGTGGCAAGCGCATCCGTAAGTCGTGGTCCAGCCTTTCGTCGGAGGAACAGTCGCTGTACCTCGAGGCTGTGGGCAAGGCCATCGACAATGGCGTCGTCTCGGAGCTCGCAGCCATCCACATTGAGGACATGGGTGAGAAGCAGGCCCACCACTCGTGCGCCTTCTTCATGTGGCACCGCCGGATGCTGCTGGCCTATGAGTCGTACCTGCGCGACCTGGACCCCAAGTACGCGTGCGTGACCATCCCGTACTACGACGTGCACTCGGCCTACGTCAAGGCGGCCAACAAGCAGTGCACCAGCATGTACGATTGCTCCAACATCTTCGAGGCCATCGGCGGCCCAGCCACGTCCTCCAGCAAGGTCAAGCAGACGCTCAATGGCCTCAGCGCCTCGGGCTACACGTGCTCGGGCGCACCGCTGTCGCACTCGTGCGACGACTCCAAGAAGTGCGGCTACGTCGTGCGTAATGACCTGACCAAGAAGGCCGTGCCCTCAGGCGCCGGCTTCGCGTCCTTCCAGAGCATCGTCTCGAGCTCGCAGGACTACGCCACGTTCCTCGAGGGCATCCAGTTCGGCCTGCACAACGAGGTGCACAACGCCGTGGGAGGCGTCATGTCCACGTTCGCGTCGCCGCGCGACGTCTTCTTCTTCTCGTGGCACTCGGCCATCGACATGTACCTGTACACGTACCACCTTTGCAAGATCGGCGTGCCGCTCACGGAGGAGGAGTTCCAAGCCTCGCTTGAGGCCTTCGCCAAGGCCTCGCAGACCTGCGGCGGCGTCAAGGGCGTGGACGGCGACTCCAAGGTCATCATGAACGTCAAGGTCAACGGCGTGCTCATGGACGCCACGCAGCATCCGACCTTCGGCAAGTACTTCGCTGAGGTGGGCGACGAGATGTGGAACTACGGCAACCCCATGCAGCTGGGTGACTACAGCTACACGTACGAGCTGCCCGACATCCTCTCCACGCAGCTGCTGAGCAACAGCGACATGTGCAAGGGCTTCGCCAAGGTCCAGGAAACCCCGGCCCCCACGCCTTCGCCCACTCCGGAAGTGTCGTCGGCTTCCGCCTCAGCTTCGGTCTCTGCGTCGGGATCAAACGCGGTGTCGAACTCGGCCTCCAGCTCTGCCTCTGCCTCGGCCTCTAAGTCTGTCTCAGCCTCACAGTCAGCTTCGGCCGCTTCCTCTGCGTCCAAGTCGGCCTCTGCCTCGTCTTCCGCTTCGGCCTCGGCTGCCACATCGGCCTCGTCGTCCGTTGCTACGTCCACGTCCGCTTCATCTGCTTCCGCTTCGGCGTCTTCGGCCACTTCCGACTCTGGCAACGACTCTGGCTACGTCAGTAGCTACGGCCAGAACGACAACGGCTACGGCCAGAACTCTGCTGCTTCGACCTTTGCCTCGTCCTCTGGCTCCGAGGTCGACGCCAGCGCCAGCACCGGCTACAATGCCTACACCGGCGACTACGACGCGTTCGTTGACTCGGGCATCAAGAACGAGACCCACTCGGGCATCATCGTCTCGGTCGACTCCACGGGCGTCAGCGTGGGCGACGACAGCTCGTCTGTTGTCGCTGGAAGCAGTAGCTTCTCGTCCGAGACATCCACATCGGTGGCCACTTCAGGCGACTACTGGGTCTGGCTCAAGACCACGTACGACGGCCTCGTGACGCGTTTCGATGGCAACATGGACCTTGTGGCCCAGCAGATGCAGATCATCGAGTGCCAGGCCTTCGACAGCGTCTTCGGTGTGACCACGTTCACGGAAGACTTCGTGTCCAACTTCCATTTGGCCTCAAGCCGCCCGCTCTGCGGTAAGAAGCTGGACGCCGTGGCCAGCGGCGACATCACGGTCGCGGCCAACACGACCTCGTTCTCGGCCAGCACTGTCACGTTCGCGTCCACCGAGGTGGTCAAGACCGTCATCAGCGAGTACAAGCCGTCTACTGAGTCGTCCGAGCCGCTCATCGACCCGTCGTACGTGCACAAGGCCCAGCAGGGCTTCACCGCCGCGCTTGAGGAGGCCGCCAAGCCCACCGAGATCAAGAGCCAGGACGCGCCGAAGCCCAAGCTGCGCAAGGACTGCGCTATGTACTAAGCTCTCTGTGTCGACCGTAATCTAGCTTTGCAAACCAAAGCTCTCAATACACGTCGGTCGCTTTGTGACGAACTCGATCGGAATTAGGACCTGCTGATTCTCCATAACCTTGTTTACCCAGTTGTTTGCTGACACTAGAGACAATATGGATGGACGATCGTCAAGCCATTTGTCTCAAGAGTTCAGTCGAAACAACTCTATGAGCTACTGTGCTTCACTGACGTCCCACAGATGAGTTCGTAGCTCTTCATCGACTTCTTCAGTCGTTCAGCTGAGTGGTCAAGATGTGAATACTATTATTTTAAAAGCGGCGGCTTCAGTCCTCATCCGCCAGCAGCTCTTCGTACACGGCCATGATGCTCTCGGGCGTGATGAGGCGGAAGTTCTCGTTGAGCTGCTGGACGGCGCAGTGCACACGCGCGATCTTGCGGCGGTCCTCGGCACTCATCTTGGTGTTGGCGTGGAGCTGGCGCTTGGCCATAAGGATCTCCACGCGGGTCTCCATGTTGCCAGGCGCGCTCTCGTCCAGCAGCGAGGCCGACGCGTCGTCCATGCTGCGCGAGATCCACAGGTACCCGTTAGTGCCCAGGATGACGTCGATGCCGATGCCCGGGAGCGCGATCATGTGCTGCTTCATGCGCTTGACCAGCGGCGCGGCCACGGCCACGAACTGGCCGTTCTCAAGCTTGCCGTAGCGGAGACTGCGCGTGTGCAGACTCAATGAGCCGTCGTAGCGCACCTCCTGGATCTCGGCGCTGATGAGATCGTTCTCCACGAAGAAGTTGCGCATTTGCAGCTGGTCCTCGTACGTGCGTCGTCGCTGGGCGCCTCCGGGCAGCGTCACGGAGCTGAGCATGAGCGACGCGTCCTGCTGGCCGTTCACGTCCACCTTCCAGCGCTTGTTGCCGACCTCTGTGATGCGGCCCACCACGATGTCGCCCACCTCTCCGATGTACCGAGACACGAGCGGCCGCACTGTGATGAGCTGGTTGACTTTCTCCACCACGCCGGCCACACTCGCGATGAGCTCGTTGTTGCTCAAGTACGTGCCATGGCCGCGCAGGAAGGCGCCCGTGTCTGTGCTGATAACCTGGCCAGGCGTCACCACCACGATCTGGTGCTCGTCCGGAAGATCCTCAGCTGCGCTGTGCATGCGCAGGTCTCCATCCACGTCCACATTCCGCACTCGGATCTGCATGGTCCCAACTCGTGCAATTGGTTCGCCAGCAGCTCCTATTGGTCGGAATTACGTACACCACACTACTTTCGGATTCTGGTGTGGTACCCAACCAACCAAATACGGGTCGGGTTTTCGGTCGTTTCAAAGGAAACAAAATTAGGTATTGAAACCCACGGCTCCTCTGGGTTTACTAGAAGTAGTCTGAACCCATGGGCTTTGTCCGTTAAACGTGGCAGACCCGTGACCCGTCTACGTTGGACCAAGAGCTACACTCCAACCGCATACTACTGAAATAGGACGACCTCGAAGATGCCGATCGTCAAGACGCTCACGGGCAACGCGCCGCCGATCGTGGGCGTGCTGGGCGGCGGCCAGCTGGGCCGCATGATGGCCGACGCGGCCCACCGGCTGGGCCTGCAACTGATTGTGCTGGACCCGCAAGGCCAGACCTCTCCGGCTGGCCAGGTCGGACTGCGCGCCATCCAGGGCAGCTTCACACAGGACGCCGACATCGCCACGTTGGCCGAACAGTGCGATGTCATCACGGTCGAGATCGAGCACGTGAACGCCGCCTTTCTGGCCGAGCTGCAGCAGCAGGGCCGCGTGGAGGTGCACCCGGCTCCCGCGACCATCGCGCTCATCCAGGACAAGTACGTACAGAAGCAGACCTTCGAGCAGGTCCAAGGCGTTGACGTGGCGCCGTTCCATATCGTGAGCTCGGTCGAGCAGGCGCAGCAAGTCGGTCAGCTCTTCGGCTACCCGTACATGCTCAAGTCTCGCCGCTGGGCGTACGACGGCAAGGGCAACGCCGTGGTCAATTCGGTTGATGAGATCTCAGCGGCCTTTGCCAAGCTCGGCGTGACCACCGAGTCGGCCAACAAGGCCACGGCGCTGTACGCTGAGAAGTGGGTCCCATTCACTAAGGAGCTGGCCGTGATGGTCGTCAAGCAGGACACCGACGTGCGCGCCTTCCCGGTCGTGGAGACCACGCAGAAGGACAGCATTTGCGATACAGTGCTCGCGCCTGCGCAAATCCCGACCAAGGTGTTCGACCGCGCCATGGACATGGCTTCGCGCGCTGTGGCGCAACTCCAGGGCAACGGTATCTACGGCGTCGAGCTCTTCCTCACGGCCTCCAACGACGTGCTGCTCAACGAGATCGCTCCTCGTCCGCACAACTCGGGCCACTACACCATCGAGGCCTGCGAGACCGACCAGTTCGAACAGCATCTGCGCGCTATCTGTGGCCTGCCGCTCGGCAGTTGCGCGCTTCGCGTCAACTCAGCATTGATGGTGAACGTCCTGGGCGCCCAGTCGTCCAGCGAGGACGAGAGCTACGCTCTGCTGCGCAACAGCCTGGCCGTCGCCGGCGCCAGTGCGCACTACTACGGCAAAGCCGAAGCGCGTTCAGGCCGCAAGCTCGGCCACTTCACCATCGTGGCTGACAGCATAAAGCAGCTTCATGACCGTGCCCAAGCCATCTCCACCGAGTTGGTGGAGCGGACGCCGGGCCTGGTCGGTGCGGGATCCGCTCCGATCGTGGGCGTGGTCATGGGCTCCGATTCGGATCTGCCCACCATGGCTGCCGCTGCGGAGATGCTCGAGAAGTTCAACGTGCCGTACGAGCTCAGCATCGTATCGGCTCATCGCACGCCGGCGCGCATGTACGAGTACGCTCAAAACGCCCACTCGCGCGGCATCCGCGTGATTATCGCTGGTGCCGGCGGTGCTGCCCACCTGCCCGGCATGATCGCTGCGCTCACGCCTCTGCCGGTGGTTGGCGTGCCGATCAAGACGAGCACGCTGAACGGCCAGGACTCTCTGCTGAGCATCGTGCAGATGCCGCGTGGCGTGCCCGTGGCCACTGTGGCTATCGGCAACGCCACCAATGCCGGTCTGCTTGCTGTTCGCATGCTGGGCGGCAAGTACATCGACGCGATGGCCGCCTTCCTGGAGGAACAGAAGCAGGAAGTGGACGGAAAGATTGAGAAGATGGACTCGAAGGGCTGGAAGACGTATCTGGCGGAGTACAAGCACTGAAGAGCAGTGAATACAGCTCAAGACGGAAGGTGTTGATAGAATTCGCTACAGAATTCAAAATCTCTGAGAACTTAACACAAAAGTCAAAGCAACGGATGATTGTGCTGACAGGAATCAAACATATATAAAGAAGCTGAGAACTGCAATGGGTCATTCCTGCACGTTCCTCCAATCTCGCTTTCTATCTCTTTGACTTCAGTGGCTCTTGGTGCATTGACTGGTGTTCTCTCCAAGCTGTTCCTCTCTAGCTTATGTGCGCTTTGTTTCTCAGTCTCTGGCATTTGGAAGCTCTTCTCCATCAGCTCCTTCAGCAAAGAGTCAGTCCTCAGCCACCATCAACTAATCCGCGAAAGCCTTTCATTCTTCGCTACTGTCCCAGCCTAAATCACATGATGCTGAGCCTGCACAGACAGAGAAAGTCTCTCAAGTCGTGAACATCGGACAGCGACCTGACGGTTGCTTCCATAAACACAAGCGACCACAGCTCATGCAGGCCTGGGCCACGTTCCATTGGGGCCACGATTACGATTCTTTCAACATGTCTTGAAGTCCACGCACAACACAGAACCCACACGATCTTGGCCATTTAAAGACTTGTAGTTATTCATCAACGCCGCCACATTGCAGAACAAGGAGGAGAACTCTGCCTTCACACGTTCTGGTAGAGACTCGATTGTTAACTCTGATTCCAGAGGGAAATCGGCTTTAGACCCAAGTTGATGACCTCGGTGATCCAATAGCTGGGTTCGGATTCGAGCAACTGAACATTCATCATTCTTTGCTGAAACGAGACTGATTCCCCAGAGATCGTTCCCTTTGATTGACAGAAAATGAACATGTTTTCTACGCGTTGTCTCTAATTGGCAGCGTCGGTCATGTTATCGTTACCAAATGAAGACGTCGGTGCCAATGATCGCTAATGAGACGACCGGCCAGTTGTTGGAGCCAATCAAAGCCACGTTTCCTCATCTCAAAAGGCTCACAGTCTCCTGACGAATAAAGACGCATTTGTATCAAGAAAGACGACGTGAGCTCGGTTGCTAAGACAGGAGAGGAAGGCGAATACCTAGAGCCCCTCACCGCCATAGTATCAACTCAAAAGATTCTGAGAAAGTGGGGTCGGAATTTCTTCGTCTCGAGACTTTGTACTCACGAACTGCAGTGAACGAGCACACTATTTACGACGTGACGATAGTCCAAGTCGGATCAGTTCCTGATAGCAGTCCAAAGCTTGGCTTTAGTCAACGACGTTTTTGATCAAGTGCTTCAAGTGGAAACGCGGTGGAGATGGACAAATCGATGCAACTTTGGTTGTTCAGCCTCGTGGAGAGAGATGGACTGCGCAACGTACAAGAACTCTTTCACGTGCTTATCCATGGTGACGCTGACTGGATGCATTGAAACACTCAACGGTAAAGTGTTGGGAAGTTGAAACAGAGTTTGGCCACGTAGCTCCAAGTCCGCAGCCAAATCCAATCCATCGTCAGTTTGTCTGGATAGAAGACTGCATTGGATCTGTCAGCTCATCTGCAGCTGCGATTTAAATTGGGACGACGACAAGGAGCGGAATTCGTTTGCGGATGGAGTCCAGACAGATGAACTTGGAGCTCGATCCAAGGCGCTCGAAGCTTTGGAGAAGCTCTGAGTTTGAGATCGAGACTGCATGAGATAAACCGAAAGAGGAACAACAGCATCTAAGAACGTCTTTTGCCAAGAGAGATCCAGTCGCATCCATGAGCTCCGAACGAATCATTGCTTGGCCGAAATCGATAATCAATTCCAGATCTTTGATTGTTTTCCGTCCGCTACGACCAAAAGCGCTAACTATTGCGACCGTTTAATGCTTCTTGAGCTTCTTGAGTTGGTTCTTGAGCGATTTTGGCGTCTCCTTGTTGCTGCGCTGCGTCACGGAGCTGCTCATGGACTGCAGGTCGTCTCCGCTGATCAAATGAGGCACGTTCTTCCAGTACACAAGACCTGCGAGGCTCATGAGGAACCACGTGAAGCTGATCCAGAAGAGGAAGAAGCCGAAGAAGGACGCGTGGAAGTCGGCCGTGATGACACTAAAGCTGCTCATGCCCTTGACCAACTGCGCTAATGCCGGCGGCGTCATGTCGTCGCCCAGGCGGAAGCCGCCGAGATCAGGCGGAGTGTTGTCTGGCAACACAAGCGTCGCGGTGCTCTTGGCCGTGGCGATCACTTGAGGCAGCTGCAGACCGAAGGCACGCACCAGCAGAACCGAGATGCCGTTCTGGAGGCCCAAAGAAGTGTTGGTCTGGCGGATCCAGAGCATGACGCAGGCCAGCGTCGCGCCCACGGGAGCTAGGTACTGCACTGCGATCACAGGCACGTAGTTGAACTGGATGCGCACCTTGGCCTTGAGGAGCTCGCCGTCCACAGGGCCCACGCGACGCACGAGCTGCAGGATCGTATCCTTGGGCTCCATGAGGAAGAACTGGAGATGGCCACGGAAGCAGAGCAGACGCACCAGCAGCGCAACCAGCACCACGTACACGCGCAGCTGGTGGAAGCTCGACTCCTTCATCTTCCAGGGCTTGGCCTGAGCGAACGCCAGCTCGTCTTCGCCGTTAGCGAAGCAGTCGCGCACGAGAGCCTGTGAGGCGCAGGGAACAAGGTATGTGGGCACGAACACGTCGACCGAGAGCTTCTGGATCCAGAGACTGGCCACCAGCAGTGGCGACATCATGTTGACGTGCAGAAGCAGCGCACGCAGGCGCGAGGTCTGCGCGTCAGTCGTCTGCTCCGCGTACATGCGTGAGAAACGAAAGGCCGGCAGGAAGCTCGTGGCCACGAACACAGCGGCCAGCAGCGCCATGACGCCGAAGACCAAGGCACGCAGGAACTCGCCCACAGGCGCAACGTTGAGCATGTCGCCGTCCACGAAGCCCAGCGCACGCAACACGATCTCCAGTCGCTCGCCAGCCAGAGAGGCTGAGCGCTCCATATCGAAGGCCAGCAAGCCCTTGGGCGCCAGCAGCACGAACAGGGCGCTGACGAAGCCCACGATGGCAAGACCAAGGCCCAGCTTGGCCTCGTACGTGGCCAGGCCCTGCGTGATGATCTGCAGAGGGAACCAGAGACTCACAAGCAACGCGGACACGAGTCCGTAGACCATGATGTCGACCTGGAAGCCGGCGTCCACTGCCGTGGGCACCGAGAGCCACTGCATGGCGAAGGTGAAAGCGTCGCCGAGTACGCAGGCCAGCGCTGTGGAGGACACAAGCAGCACGAGCATCTCGTAGAGCTCGTAGAAGACCGTCTGCTGGAAGACGCCGGGCTCCGTCTTGGCCCACTTGACGTAGAACTGCTGCATCTTCTGCTCGGGCGAGAGCGGAGTCATGGGCCCGCCCTTGGTCTTGCGACCGTTGATCTTGTCCAGCAGCTCGTCCTCAGGCGGCAGGAAGAACGTGAGCCCGTTGACCAGACGCGTGGCCAGGCTGCAGTGCGAGCGCAGGCGCACCTGCAGGAAGACCATGAGCACGCCCGCGATGAAGGCCGGCGGCAGCAGCGCCATGGGGATTGAGTCAGTCGTCTGCTTGGGCCGCCAGTGCGAATGAGCGGACGGACAACCGCTGAGCGCACAGGATGTGTTTTCAGCCAATCACAGCACGCGACGTAGCTAGCAAAACCCCATTGCGATCTGACGGCAGGGAGCTGAAAAGAGTGGGTTTAATACTAATCCGAGATCCTCACAGATCTTTGGGTGAATGGGTATCCTGTCGAACTTGGGGGGAACTCTCTGCAGCGCCTCTTGATCGAGCGGATGGATCATGAAGCTCTGCAACGATCCTCATGCAGTCAATTGGATCAAGAACTTTACCTTGTAGAATTTCCATCACTATCTTTTGTATTATACCTATTACACCCTCAGATCTCTGTATTACGCGCCCATGCGGACTCCATGAGTGTGCGGCTGCTCAGCATAGTTGGTTTGTAAATATGTCGAGGGCGGGGACTCGATGCTGGATGTGGATCGCTCCATCATGGCGTCCAGAGCCACGCAGTCGTCGATCATGGGTGGGCCTGAGGGCGGACTGGCGCGACTGGTGCGGCCGATCTTGAGCCACACGCTCCAGCCCACTGACGCCAGGAAGACCACGAACGCGAGCAGACAGAGCACAGCGCCGCCTCGAAGGTTCCTGCAGTGCACGCGCTCGCTTAACGTGTCACAATAGCGCATGTAGTCGCTGGCGGCTACGGCGCAGCCCGAGCTGAGCAAGAAGACCGTGAAAAGAGCGTCGATCCAGAAAGTGAAGCGAAGCGGCAGCATGGCGGACGCATTGGACAGCTTGACTATGAGCGAGAAGAGGCAGTACATGGCGGCCGCGAACGCGACCACAAGCGCGAAATTCACGGCCGGGCCGCCGTAATACACTGTGAGCTTCACAGGATCTCCGCCGCTGTGGATCACGATAGTGGCGCCCTTGAAGGCTGTACCGAAGAGCATCATGGCCACGAAGGTGCAAACAAATTGCGTCCCACGGAGTGCTGGCCCCACGATGCGGTCGGTCGTGAGGCCGGACCGCATGTCCGCGGCCGTTGGGGTCTTTAGTTGGTGGAGCGTCGTGGTTCTATGGGATGGACGAGTCGCAGACCGTCCAAGCGCAAAGTAAAATTCACACCGGATGAGAAAGAACGAAGGAGAAGCGGTTCAGCGCAAGCGGATATGTCAGGAAAAAAAAGAGTGCACCTGGCACCAGTCAAGGGGACGGGGTGAAGTCATAGGTTACGCTAAGGTTGCGCGAAAAGGGGGATGTGCGCACAAAGACAGAGCAACAGCATGGGTCCAATCGACAGGCAAGCGTGCGTCAAGCATGGCGCGAATGGCGTGCGGGCAGCAGGGTCCAATCACACACACTTCGATATTATGCGCCAAGGCAGCCCTCAACGTATGCGAGCCTTGTGCTTCTGGACGTCGAGGCGACATGTTCCGTGCTTCACCTCCCTGTATTCGGTGGAGTTAGACCAACCCCAAGTCGCTACGTAGTAATGTTGACACAGCAGTTCACGTGCGTATCTAGCTCTGGGACATGCTGCAGCACGATGTTGCGTTGGGCATGTCTGTCTCCATAAATTATGATTCTAGAAAATCAGAAATGTGAAATCCAGTGGAAGAGAACTCATCGGGCGCCAGGCGTTGCAGAGGAACAACGGCACGGATTCTGTCCACTGCAGGCCAGTGCAGGTCTCTGACTATCACAGGCTTCAAGCAGAAAATGCCTCTTCAGCGGTCAATGGCAGTTGCGCTGCTGGTAGTTAAATTTAGCTATTTTTAGCTCTGGTTTAACATCGGCGATAAACAAAACAATATTAAAACTTACCACGCTACAGTGATGGTACATCTGTGGTACAAAATGGCGTGATTTATGCACCCAGATGTGGCCCACACAGTTAACCCAGCAACAACAGTGCGACACAAAAACGGGCTAATGCCACCTGGTGCTGCTGGAGGCCCACCCATGGAGATGGTGGAGCTCCTGCGCAAGTTTGTAGTTCCATGGAGAGATCTTTGGACGATGGAACAGCGTGCGGAGATCACAGCTTTCGTAGCTATATTGGCCAACAATGCCTCATACTTAAATCATTCATCTATGCTATGGTACAGCGCTCGTGTGGGGCGGGAATGGGAGCTCCATAGAAAGAACGGCTGCCGCTCTTTCGTCTGGTTCTTCCTGCTCGGCGCTCTGTCGCTCCGCGGGGAGCGCAGTCAAAATGGCGACGAGAGGTCAGGAGCTCTTGAATCCCCCGCAGCCACGCGATTAGCGCGGTGGAAATGTAGAATTGGGGTTGCTTACCGCCTCGCTCATGAGGTGGTCGCAACGTCGACACTGCCAGTGGATTCGTAGACAGTCTTCTTGGCCGAGATAATCTCGTACTGGCAAGGCGTGCCGTCGATAAAGTTGGTCGGATCGAACTTCAAGTACAGCTTCATCGCAATGGGACGCTCGGCCGAGTAGGCGGCTGAGAAGCCACGAATCACGCCGTTCTCATCGGCATCGGAAGACTTCGAGGCCACACGGAGATCAAAGCACGGGTCCTCCGTCCACGGTAGCCAATTATTCTTGGAGCCGCACACGCTGACGACGCAGTTGACGCTTGATCGCACATCGAAGGAGACAACGGCAGACTCAGCCTTAGCCTCAGCGCTCACTGACCGGTCGTGGAAGATCACAATCGCCTCATCGCCCACAATCTTGTCGATAGGCTGCAGCACGCTTTCAAGGGGATTTCCCGCCACTGGTGTCCACACGGCGACGATTGGAATGGGATTCGCAGTGCTTCCGCTTGTGTCGGCCTGTTGTGGCGATTCGGCGCCGGCACCGTTACCTGTGATAGAGTCCAGCAGCCCACGCATGTTCCCTCGGCGAAAGGCATCGGCCGAGTCAGCGGCCTGCGACAGCGCGACAAGAAGCAGAGCTGTGGACTGGAGAAGCACGGAGCTGCGCATGGTCCTGTGAGTGGTCTGGTGATGAAGAGAAGTGCTTCTAAGGAGGTAAAGCAGACAAAGAGAGAGCTTCGCTTCTCGTCTTCACTCTCTGGTCGTGGCTTCAGAAATGAGGAGCCGCGATGGAGAACGCGGGAGGTTTTATTTTAGGGTCCCGCCCAGCCCACCCAAGTTTCTCCTGAATAAAACCTTAAGTACGCAGGCTGTTTTCTGTCCCTGTATTCCCCATCATGGATCAAAGACGTTCAAAATACATACCCTTTCATTACCGATGATTTATTTTTGCTTAAGTTGTTCGTAAAGCCTTTCAAACCCAATAGTGTGTGAGAATTGATGTATCCAAACTGGTCTGTCTAAGTATACGTTTTAAGCGATGCTGGCGTAATCAGCCTGTTAGGCCGTCAGATTGCAGTGCATGGAACGCCCAGGCTACAACACCGTGTTGTGTGGCGAATCAATGGCCAATGGCTGCCCTCGAGGGCTCGATTACTCGTCCGAGCACCATTACTTGCATAGACATGTCGTTAACTAAACCCACGCACACGCACTCGCTGGTGGGCCTCTTGGACGCGGATCCAAGTCCGCGTGCTCTCGTCTCCGCCAAGACGCAGATCAACGCTCTGAGCGGAGGAGATCTCAATGCGTTTCTTTCTAAAATCGGCTGGATTTCTGTGACTATGAAACGGGTTTGATGATTTCTTTTCTTTTATTGAAGGAAGAAATAGAAGAAGGAAGGGCCGCCGGCCGGCCCAAGCGTTGTATGTAAACCCACTTACCCATCATCAAAGACCACGGGTGAGAGGGGGCGTAATCCGCAATCGAAAGCCAAGATTACGAAGTCGCGTGTCGTCTAGTGCTGAGTGGTGATCACTCGTGGATCCCTCCCTTCCCGCGCACACCCTAATGCGCAACTTGATTTGGCTGCACAGCAATGCAGCTCATGCAGTAGAAACCGACGTGGTGAGAGAATACTGTAGATCGCTGCAGCTGCAACTCTATCCATCCATCTCTTCTCTTGGCTTTTCCAAATTGATTGGCTTCGAGAAACTCATCAATCGAAACGGACCACAACAATTGATGAGGACTGAGACAAAGGAGCAAGAAAACATGCGCTTGCGACATGAACATGAATGAATGCCACGATCAGAAATGTACCACCACTCCATTCCCACGCGTTTGGACTAATCCTTCTTAGAATGGGTGAGTTTTGTTCTTATATTCACGAGCAGTGGGCAGCCACGATACTTTCGAGAGCGCTTTTGATGCCACCAGTGAGCTCCTGCACCACCTCACCCTGCTTGAGCACCTTGAATGTGGGCAGCGTCTCAACCTCGTATTCGGCCATGAGTTCCTGCAATAGATACGCCCTCGAGATCAGCAGCCACTTGACGCACAGATACGCTTCGACTAAAGATCATACCTCCTGGGCATCCACATCGACCTGCGCG
Organism: Elongisporangium prolatum; assembly: GCA_023335875.1. NCBI lineage: Eukaryota > Oomycota > Peronosporomycetes > Pythiales > Pythiaceae > Elongisporangium > Elongisporangium prolatum. The sequence continues at coordinate 110,170 of JAADVW010000021.1, read as the reverse complement.
AACACGGCCTTGGGGTATCGCATGCTCAGTGCCTCAAAGGCCGGCGCAATGCTTTGCCACGCATTGTTCCACGCCGCGGTAAACGCCACGACGACCTCCAGACCAGAAGTTATCCATGAGACAGCTGCATTAGTGATTGCGCCAAAGACACGCGAGAACGATGAGTGCGCGCAATCACGTACCACTTGATCTCGCTTTTGAGCCGTAATCAAAAGCTCCTTCCACTGCGCTTCCGAGTCGATTGCGACCACCTGCGGCGACTTACGCTGCCGCAGCGAGCTCACCCCCGCAGCTTCAACAGGTTCGGGGGTGACGGGCTGTTCTTCTTCCGGAAGCTCCACTTCAACGTAATGCTTTTGGATCTTCTCCTCCAGTCCGCTCTTGTCAGCACCGCGCAATTCGTCGCACTTGGTTCCGCTGCGGAAGAACTGGAAGGTCGGCATAGCGCTCACGCCGTGGCCACGAGCGATTTGCTACAGGGAAACGAGATGTAAACAGGTTGCGATTGTGCCAGGCTGTAGCCACATTGCGGAAGATCCAGTCGCTGCAGTAATCGAGCACACGCACCTTCATCTCGTCCACGTCCACCTTGAGGAACAGCGTGCACGGATACTTCTTGCTCAGCTCTGCGTAAACAGGCGCGATAAAGCGACACGGCCCGCACCACGAGGCTGTAAAATCCACCACGAGCTACGGTAATACCACACCACGCAGCCGCTGTGAGTGAGTGTCATGCTCATACATCCAGTGCCTCTAAATTAAGCGGTAATCGCGCAGGAATACGCACCGAACGCTTCGTGTCTTTGGCTTTCTGGTGGAGCTCCTTGTACTGCTCCATCGTCGTGATGTGGATCACGCGAGACTGAATATGCACATGATCATTAACGCTACGTATAACGACAGAACGACCATAGGGCCAAGAGAGCGGTCTTACGCCCTCCACCACGACGGTGTCGCTCATTCCGAGCACATTCTTCTTAAACCAGCTCCATGCTTGGTCGAGGAAAATGAGAGCCAGCGGGATCAGCGCATACACGGGTATGCAGACCCCTCCAATACAGATCTATGGCACGCAAGCACCAGTCGTCAGGCCAGAGAGAATGCGGCGCCGAGAAGCTCCGCTCACCGTCGTCATGCTCGCTTTCGTTGAAATCTCCAAATCTCACCGTTTCTTTGTGAATTATGCCCCCTCACTAAATTTTAGCCAATAAACGCGTATGTCCGTTAGGTTCGCATTCCAGCTGATAAAGTTCGAGTTGGTGTGTCCGAACGGATTTGGCGCATTTGCTCATCATCCGCCTCTTTGGATCATTAGTGGCTGGATGTTTAGGCGCCGCCTCGTGGATTCACTGAAAGAAAGCGTGTTGGATATGGATCTCTTGAAGTGAAACCGACAGCTGGCATCGTCCGCTTGATATTTGGCTTCTGATTTACCACATCAGTGACAGGGTAATACCGCCAATACCACAAGGATCTGCTCTTGATATCCACGCAGCCAACAGCTACAGTTCTACATACCTGTTGCCATAATATTATTGTCCGATTGTAAGGATTAGGATTATCGAGAGAAGCAGATTATAGTTTGCCGCGCGTTCTGGCTCTGCGTTATTCTCCTAGCGGCTTCTGGCGAACATACAGGCTCGGTTCTATCACTAATTTGCGTTACTGATTATACGCCACCATGATTCCTCATTTTCTTTTCATCAACATGCCAAGCTTTAATAAAAGCTCGTTGCCTTGGGTGAGCGTTTGATGATTTTGGCTGACAGCATTATAACATGAATGCCACTAGGGGATATTCACAAGCGAACAATTGCCAACACTCAAGAAACATTTCGGCATGACTGTAAAAACAATCTTGAAGAAATCCAGTGTTCGGTTTACTGGACGCATGTGTTGCCAACATACTTCTTTGTCGTTGGCGTCGCCTTCGCCTCGGTCTTGAAACCACTGCACGTCGCTCCTCTAACAGGTCATGGCGACTCCGACACGAGCGAGGCTCGAGTATAAGGTCGACAGAAATAGCTGCGCTAATGAACAAGAGTTGCTGGTACACAAATCAAGACGCTGAGTTCCTGTAAGCAATCGCACAAGCGGTCCTTCCGTACCCATTTTTAACACTGGCTTGATGAATGTTGCACGAACGTTCCCTGTGGGTGAGCGTCGTATGAAACACATCTTCGATGTTTAATACAAGTTGGTTCGGAATTAAACGCACTGGTTCTGGCGGTCAAGGCGACGGCGGCTTCATTCCCAGCCAAAGACAAGAGAGACATGCGTGAGAAGGGAGCTCCTGCCAAGGCTGGCGGCGGCAAGGGCCGCGACGCCCGCAAGAAGAAGGAGAAGGGCGCTGCGCGTACCTTCGTGGTATCGGCCGAGGAGATGCAGAAGCGAGATGAACTGGAGGAGCAGAAGGCCAGCGTGCGCAAGGCCCGACGCGACGAGGACGGCGACAGCGGCGACGACGACAGCGAGGAAGACGAGTCGTCGGACGAGGATGAAGGCGATAGCGGCGTGACGTTCGAGCGCGTGCCACAGAAGTCGCTGTTCGGCTTCTCTACGTCGGCTGACAGCCCGGCAGTCGAGCAGCCCAAGAAGAAGAAGGGCATTAAGGACATCGTGCAGGTGAACAACCCGAATCTGAAGCCGGCGCAGAACAAGGTGATGAAAGCCAAGGACATGGTTGGCTCCGTAGAGCAGACGCTGTCGCGAAGAGAGCGAGAGGCCATCGAGAAGGAGCGTGCTGCTGCGCATTACCTGAAGAAGCACCTGGCAGGAGAGACCGAGGAGGCCAAGAAGGACCTGGCTCGTCTGCAGGAGGTCAAGCGACGTCGTGAAGAGGCTGAACGCCGCAAGAAGGAGGAGGAAGATGGTACGTGCTGAATCTGCAGCTCTGTGTGGTTGGTTGTTCTGAATCTGAAGCTGATTGGCTGCTTTTTGTGATTCTGAAGCTGCTGCTGCGCGTGAAAAGGTCAAGAAGATTGAGATTAAGGACGACGGTGCGTCATTTCGTTGCATTATAATTGTTGCTGAGCTCATGGAACTCACTGTATCTGCTGCTGAATACTATTAGATGAACCCCTGGATGCGCGTGCGATTAAGGCGCTCAAGCCCAACGTGCTTAAAGACAAGCTCAAGGAGCGCAACCTGTCCACGCAGGGCCAAAAGAAGGATCTGATCCAGCGTCTGATTGACTATGAGAACGAACGAGCGCTGTAGAGAGGAGCGCAGCGAGTCCATTAAGCCAAACAAGGTGTGCATTTCAACTCACGCTTCTTCTTTCTCTATTAAGTTCGTATTGTGGTAGCGATGCGAACCTAGACGTCTCTTTAGAAACGCACTTAACCAAAGCGCCTCCCAGATCCTTTTCAGAGAGCCGTCCGCCAAGATGCAGCGGATGCAGGCCGAGATGATGGCCAACGCCATCGGCGAGAAGGTGCTGGAGACGCTGGACCGCCAGGAACAGGAGATCGACGACACCATCAAGCGGCTGGAGCTGGCGGACGATGACGAGCTAGAGCGGCTGCGTGAGAAGCGGCTGGCGCAGATGAAGGCGCGCGTCCAGAAGCAGGAGGAACTGAAGGCGCAGGGCCATGGCGAGTACTCGCTGGTGACAGACACGGCCGAGTTCTTTGCGCTCATGAAGAAGAGCGACAAGATCGTGGTGCACTTCTTCACACCGGCCAACGCGTTCTGCCAGCTTATCGACGGCCACCTCACGCGACTGGCGCCGCGTCACCTCGAGACGCGCTTTGTGCGGCTGAATGCTGAGAAGCATGAGTTCCTGGTCGAGCGTCTGGGCGTGTGGATGATCCCGTGCATTGCACTCATCAAGGGCCAGAAGGTGGTCAAGATGGTGCAGGGGCTGGACGAGCTGGGCGGCACGGACAAGTTCTCCACCGCCTTCCTCGCCTACTTCTGCAGCCTGCATGATGTGCTGACATTTGAAGGCGCGACGCCCGAAACCCCAACGGACGATTGCGGAGGCCTGTACGCCAGCAACAGCTCCGCTGGTGCACCACCGCCGTCACAACAGCAGAGCGCCATCCGGCAGACGATCTACTATGATAGCGACCTGGAAGATGAGGATGACGACTAACAAGAAGCATTAAGTAAACACGGCGGACTGTATTCACTCCATGAGCTAAATAGGATTGCGCGATTGCAGGATCTGTTGGCGATAGGCCCGCTGGCGCTGCTTTAAATACTCGCGAGAAGCTGCGGCGGCTGTTGTTGGGGCAGCACACTCTCCCTTGGCAGCAGTCGCAGTGGTAAAGGCCTCGTGCCTCCACTTGTTCAGATTCGTGAGGCTCCAGTTGGCCTTCCCACTGGCAATCACGGCTTCAGCACGGTCTTCCAGGCCGAACGCCTGCAGCTCCACGGGGTCTTGTCTAGAGCCAATGCAGGCGGTTACTAGATCTCCACTGGCCTCTGAGTCATACCTCAGACCGCTGTCGCAGCGCTTGACTGTGACGTTGTCCTCCGGCTGCTGGACGCTCATGCGCTTGGCCATAAGTTCGGGAAATGTTCCCCCGCTATTTCTAAAGCCGACCATTGCTATTTTATCAGCCAATCAGAAGTGTGTATATTGCAAGATAAAATTCTATTGGTAGGAAGTTTGAGCAACTAAGACTGCTGATTGGTCTAAAAGCAGCACCAGCAGTCAAAGGGGCAATCAACCGTGTCGCCGCCTTGGTTGATCTGCAGAGACGCCTCAGTGTAGATCGGCAGGCCGTCCTCGTCATAGCGAACTGAATACAAATCAAAAGAGGCATCAGCGTCGTCCTGGCTTTCCATTTACCTTCTAGGCGGCATGGATTTACCTGGTCTTGGGTCTGGATTGGCTCCGCGGGCGGTCGAATTGGTGTCTACATCAAGAATCTGGTCAGTCGTCCGTGGCCCATTAGCAAGCAATGGTAATAACTCACTTTGGGCTTCAAGCTTCTTGATCTGCTCCTCCAGCTTCTTCTTCTCCTTGGCGGCTGTTCGCTTGGCCTCCGCCTCCTCTTCTTTCTTCTTGGCCTCGGCAATCTCAATCTCCTGCTTCTTGGTCTTGAGCGAGTTGAACAGGTCGTCGATGTCGCTTCTCTTGGACTTGACTTGGGAGGAGGAATCCTCGGCCTTGGCTGCAGATGGCGATACCTTTGGTTTGGACTCCAAAGCGCTGGGCTGGTGCTCAGAGTGTTTCTTCTTCTTCTTCTTCTTCTTGGAGGCATCGGACGCCACTTGCTCTACAGATTCTGGCTTTTCGATTCTTTCTGCGTCTTTGGCTGCCTTGGTTGCCTCTGCCTTGGCTTTCATGTCGTTCAGCGCGGTCTTGAGCACGAACTTGGGCTTCTTGGCTTTCCCATTCTGTACCGGCTTCTCAGTCAGCGCACTCGTCTAAATCAACGCATCAAGCGATAGTAAGCACAACAGCAGCACTTAATACAATTGTGCATGCCAATCTGCTATTGGGAGCAGCACCTGTTGCGCAGAGAGCGCGGTATCGCGACGTCGCTTCGTCCCCATTGGCCTCGCGAGCTCTTCGATTGGTTTGACTGGCTAATGCTGCGACCCGTAATTCCAAAACAAGGTGGTGTTTAGTGCTGATTAATCATTTTAATAGTAAAAGGTAGCTAAAAGAAGGGTTCGACCGTCGCAATCGCGCGTGACGCATGCTGATGGAAGAGTAGCCAGCATGCATTGCATTGCAGTCGTCACGCGTTGAATCTTTAATGGGAGGAAAGCCGCACAGCATTCCGTAGCGCACAAACGCATCGCTACACTGTCTCCATGGGCGGTAATATCATAGTAAAGTAGTAGTATTTGGATGCAATGGGCTCACGAACAAGGGCTTCTACTTAGCAGCAACCGCTCTTCTTCTTCTTCTTGTCGCTCGCCGTCTCGTTCGTGATCGTGATCTTGTCTCCGGACGGTAGCGCAGCAGCTGCTTCTTCGGCCTGGATGGTCTTGCGGCTCATGAGCTTGTAGATCTCGGTCAGGATGCGCTGGAAAGCCGTGTCAACGCCCGTAGCTTCAAGCGCCGACGTCTCGATGAATGCCAGGTTGTTCTTCTCTGCAAACGCCATGGCCTCCTCGGTCGAGACCGCGCGCAGGTGCCGCAGATCGCTCTTGTTGCCCACGAGCATGATCACCGTGTTGGCGTCCGCATGGTCGCGCAGCTCCTTGAGCCAGCGCTCCACGTTCTCGAACGTCACGTGCTTGGTGATATCGTACACTAACAGCGCACCAACGGCCCCGCGGTAATACCTGCACGCACGCATGAAAGGCGACATAAATGATGACGTACGTGTCTGTCAGCACACACAACGCAACGACAAGCTCACGAAATCAGCACACGTACGCGCTGGTGATGGCGCGGTAGCGCTCCTGTCCGGCCGTGTCCCAGATCTGCGCCTTGATGGTCTTGCCCTCTGCCACGATGGACTTGGTGGCGAACTCGACGCCGATGGTGCTCTTGGACTCGAGGTTGAACTCGTTGCGCGTGAAGCGCGAGAGCAGATTGGATTTGCCCACGCCCGAGTCGCCGATGAGTACGATCTTGAACAGATAGTCGTACTCCTCCTCCTTGGGCGACGCCATGCTGCTGCTGCTGCTGCTGCTGCTGAGACCGTGAGCTCCTGGCCGCCTGGACGTCGTTACGCTTTCCGTTGTGGAAAAGGTCCCCCCAGAAAAAGCGGCTTCCTCCTAAAGCCGGAGCCGAAATAAAAGCGTAGCTTCAGAGCATCCGGTATCATCCGGATTAAAGTATACGGTGTATACGAAATACACCGCCCCCTTCCACCCAAATTTGGTTGGCATTCCATTAGGCGATTGAGAGACAATGGCGACTGAGCTGTTTGAGGATATCTTCGAGGTGCGCCAGCTCAATCCGGATGGCAAGAAGTTCGACAAGGGTGAGTGAGCGCTGCTGCGTCTGTCTGTGGCGGTTGGGTCGCTAGGGATTATCTAATGCTGACGCTATGCGCTGCTAATGACCACAGTCACGCGCGTGGTCTGCAAGGGTGTGTCTTACGAGCTCGAGCTGACACTGGACATCAACTCAGAGGTCTACCGTCTACGCCAGAACGAGAAGTTCACGTTTGCACTCGTGAGCACGCTGGACCTGGAAGGCAAGCCAGACGATGGCATCTTCAACCAGTCGGGAAAGGTGCGTTGACTCTGCATTGGAGCTGGTGATGAGTGCTAATGCGACGCTTGCTTGCTTGCTACAGCCGACTCTGCTGGACCGATACGACTACGGCATGTATGGCAAGGTGTTCCAGTACGACCACGAAGGCGGCAACATGGTGGCTATCTACGCCAGTTTCGGCGGCTTGCTCATGTGTCTGCGCGGCGAGCAGCGCCATCTGCACATGATCCACAACGATACCAAGATCTACTGTCTATTAAGAAAGCAATAAGCGGCCGACCATCCATCCATTGAGAGATGATAGAGGCAAGAAAAGGAGCGGAAGGCGCTTGATTTTACATGTTTTCTCTTGTCTCGTTTGGCTCAATAGGATCTGTCCTGGGCTTACTTGGAGTCGTCTTGCGCGATCTGGCGCATCTTCTCACGCAATTCCTCACGCGTCACGGCTTGAGCCGGGTACTGAATGTACTTCCACTGCGAATACAGCACCAGAGACACAAGCAATCAGACGCTGCGGCCTCTACAGCGATCATGCACAGAGAGAGCTTACGCGGCCAACGATCCAGTCGATGCACTGCGGTTGCGCATAGATGAAGGTCGAAATCACCGGGACTGCCAGTAGAGACAGAGCTTAGTCAACATAACGCAGTGGTCCACATCACAAAGCACCGAGACGTACTGGAGATGTAGACGCCAATGCGCGCCACTTCCCACTTCGCGCTCACCATCGCGATCTGCTTTGTGACGATGCGATTCCATGGGCTCGTTAAAAACAGTGTCCTTCCATTGTTTAATTCATCTCACTTCGTGTTGCACGAATGTAGTCCTAGGAACCTGCTCGTGTCGTTTCGAAGCCATTTCGCAACAACGGATCATCAGCATGACGGCCCCAGCGTATGCATACCGTCCCTTGGGCGCTGCTTCTGGACGCAAGGCCAGCGTCAACAGCGCTCGACCAGTGGCAAATCGAGACGAAGTGCGTCGCGGCAGTCGCACGCGCGTGGCCAGTAACCAGCAGTCTCCACAGCAGGATGAGGACTACGACGAGCTCTCGGACGAATACGACGACGACGTTGAGGAGCGCGAGCGACTGGCCATAGAGAAGGAGACACGAGAGAGATTCCAGTTCCAGCAGCAGAGAAGGAAGAAAATGCGGCGAGACCTCTTCGGCGCCATCGGTCGCAAGCGCCGCCTGCTCATGCGCAACGAGAACTTGCGCTTCCGAGAGCTTTACAAGGCACCCGAACCCATGGTCATCGTCTGCGTGGTCGTCATGGTCACGATCGTGACACTTGTGCTCACTGAGTCCTGGCCGTTCTACTAGCTTTGATAACTTAAAACATGCAGTCTCTGTCTTTTGAGCGACCTTTCCAAAGAGTCATGGCCATGGAAATGGCGCTGCCTAGCTCCGACGCTGGCCTACTGGACGCTGGCTCACCCAGAGGCGTCGTGGCTTGGACACCTGTGCAGTTCGCATGCGCATTAGGAGACCAAGAGACGCTGAATCAGCTGTTGAAGGACGGTGATGCATCCGCAGCTGGCAAAGTGAGCTCCTACTTGAGACGAGATGACCCCAGATCTCATCACGCTCTCGTTGGGTTTAGACGAGACACGGATACTCCCCGCTGCACATCGCTGTGAAGTATGAGCACGAGTCCATCGTCAAGAGCTTGTTGGCCGCAAAGGCCTCAGTAGCAGCCGCTGACACTCAGATAGGTGCGACGCCTTTGCATGTGGCTGTACTGCAGGGCAATCTCGCCATCGTGAAGCTGCTGCTGGAGGCCAATGCGCCTCAGCTTCCCACCAAGGTACAGCTACGCCGTATGGCTTGGCTTTGGTGTTGTCTCATTGCTTTCTGCTTCTAGAACGGGACGACGCCGATTGATCTCGCACGTCAATTGGGACGCACCGATATCGCACAACAGCTGATTGATGAACAGACCAAGACACAGAGTCGAGCGCAATTGGGCGAGTGGCTCGCTGCTATCGGCCTGATCGAATACTCCGACCAGTTCGTGGCCTCAGGCTGTGACGATCTGCCATTCTTGGCTGCTCACGGACTCAGCGAAGCCGCGCTGGACGCCATGAAGATCGACAGACCAGGCCACCGACTCAAACTGCAGCAGCTCTATCGTCTGGGCGAGTTTCTGCCGTCGTCTGAAAGCAGCGAAGGGGAGGAGGAGGAAGATGAAGAGTCCGAGTCTGAAGACGAATGAACGAGATATAGAACTACTTCTAAGATATAGCAAACATGAAGCAACTACGTTGATCCAGTAACAGCTTTGACCGTCGAGTTGTAGATCGAGGCCGGATTGGGCGGCGTGACCTCGTCCGGCACGTAGAACGTCGAGCTTTTGGGGTTGACGGACTTGTAGATCACGATGGCTGCGATGGATACAAACACAAGGAAGATGAAGAACAGGATCACACGATCCGTGGCCATGCGGCGCGCAAACGTGCGGATGAGCTTGTCAGCGCGCTGCAGGTTGTCCTCCATGCGCATGACCTCGTCCGTGATCGTCACAATCTGCTGCCTTTGCTCGCGCAGCTGTTCGCCTGTGGCGATAGCCACCTCCTTGGACTCTTGAATCATCTTCTGCGTGCTCACTAGCGACTTCTCCGTCTTCTTCTGCACCTCCACTGACTTGTCCAGCATCTCCTGATTGCTCATCTGGGTCTTGCGGCTGTTGCCGCCGGAAGACGTGCGGCCGCCGAAGAGCCCGTTGCGCTCGTGCTCGTTCTTGGCCCACTTGACTTCGCCGCAGAGCTCTTCCACGCGACATGTGAGCTCCTCGAACTTCTGTACTCAGCGTGACGATGAGTGAGTGCAACAGCCGACTGAGAGAGCGAGTCAGCGCTGACGAACCTCTCGATAGGCGCGCGCTTCGGTCTTGGGCGCTTGGCGCATTGCCAGTTGGTAGCCCTTCTGGAGCTCCATAATCTCCTTGACCTTTCTATCGGCCATTGCCAGCAACTGCAGAAGCCAGACATTGTGAGAGTCAGTAATCAGAGCACGTCAGCGGAGCAACACTCGCCTCGGTCTTGATAGCCGGCGGGGCCTTGGCCAGTTTGCCCATCGTATCGTTCAGTTGGTCCAGCGCATCTGTGAGATCAGCTTCGTAGTAGCTCACTTCCGCCATGTCGCTCGGAAAAGCCGCGATGGCCACAAGAGACGCGCGAGCGAGAGAGAAAGAGAGGTTTCATGGGCCGTTTCCAGAGCCCAAAACGAACCCATTTGCCTTTCTGCGACATGTCCGATCTGATTACAAGTGGATATATTACATGCATGCGATTAGGCCTCTGGCTGCTTGATGATCACGGTCTTGGTCTCAAGGTAGTTGCGCAGGCCGTGTTCCCCCTTCTCGCGGCCGATGCCCGAGTCCTTGTAGCCACCAAAGGGCGCAGCCGCGTCGAAGATATCGTAGCAGTTGACGAACACCGTGCCCGTACGGATGCCGTTGGAGATCTGCAGCGCCTTGTCCACGCTCTTAGTGACCACACCAGCGCCCAGACCGTAGCGCGAGTCGTTGGCACGCTCGATGACTTCCTCGATGGTCTTGAACTTGAGGATACTCATGACGGGACCGAAGATCTCCTCACGCGCGATCGTCATGTCGTCCGTCACGTCCGCGAACACTGTTGGCTCCACGAAGTAGCCCTTGGTACCGTAGCGCTTGCCGCCAACGAGCAGCTTGGCGCCTTCCTGTTGGCCGATGTCGATGTAGTTGAGGATTCTGTTCATCTGCGAGCCGTCGATCTGCGGTCCTTGCTGCGTGTTGTCGTCGAACGGGTTGCCGACTGTGCGCGCCTTGGCAGCTTCGGCCGAGCGACGCACGAACTCGTCGTAAATCCCTTCCTGCACGTACAGACGCGTACCGGCGATGCAGCACTGGCCCTGGTTCAAGAACAGACCGGTCTGCGACTGCGCGATGGCCAGGTCGATGTCGGCGTCATCCAGCACGATGTTGGCCGACTTGCCGCCCAGTTCAAGCGTCACGCGCTTAAGGCTGTGATTGTGGGCCGAGCGCATGATCTCGAGACCAACCTCCGTGGAGCCCGTGAAGGCCACCTTGTCCACGTGCGGGTGCTGCGAGAGGTGGCGACCGGCCGTGGCACCGTGGCCAGGCACGATGTTGACAACACCGGCCGGGAAGCCGGCCTCGACGATGAGCTCTCCCAGGCGCAACGCAGTCAGCGGAGTCTGCTCGGCAGGCTTGAGCACCACCGTGCAGCCAGTGGCAAGCGCCGGGCCAAGCTTCCAGGCGGCCATGAGCAGTGGGAAGTTCCACGGGATGATCTGCGCACACACGCCCACAGGCTCGGACTTGGTGTAGCACAGATATGGTCCTTCGATCGGGATGGTCTGGCCCTGGATCTTGTCTGCCCAGCCGGCGTAGTAGCGTAGCGCCTTGATCACGAGCGTTGTGTCGACGTTCTTGGCCACAGCGCAGGGTTTGCCGTTGTCCAGCGCTTCGAGCGCCGCCAGCTCGTCAATGTTGAGCTCGATGAGGTCGGCCAGCTTGTACAACAGACAGCCACGTTCGCTGGCCGAGAGCGAGCGCCAGGCACTTCCAGGCTCGAACGCGGCCACGGCGGCAGCCACGGCCTTGTCAATGTCGGCCACACCGGCCTCAGCCACAGACGCGATCTTCTCTTCGGTCGCCGGGTTGAACGTGTCGAAGGTCGAGCCCGTGACCGAGGGCACGAACTCGCCGTTAATGAGCAGGTTGGTCTGCTTGACCTCCACGCGGCTCGAGAACGCGCGCGCCCAGGCAGCAGAAGCCTCGAACGTTGCGAGGCGCTGGTGCGAGGCCAGACGGCGTGGCAGTTGGCGGAGCACGTGACGCTGCATCTTGACTAGGAGAAGGAATGAAGGAGAGCTGGAGATGTGAGCTGGAGCTGGCCAATTCGACAATGAACGCTTCGATCCAAGGCGCGCAGGCCCAGAGGCTGACGTGGAGCTCAAGCGCAGCCATTGCCGTGGCCTGTTTCTTGCAGCTTGAAGTTTCTGTTGTTGTCGGATGTGGATCGGACGACGTGCAACAGCAGTGCACATGCAACTGGACGGATGCGAACTCCTCCTGGCTTGCTTCTCTGTGTGCGGGGAGTCATCACGACTGGTTTCTTGAGGCTGCTTCCCATACAGAGTGCGGCCATGCGGTTGAACTTGAGCCATTGCTGGTGCATAGGCCTCGTGTGTTTGCGCTCTTGTCACCTCAATTGGCTTCAAATCAGACGTGATAGACTAAAGCCCATCCCCCAAGCAGACGATTGCTTCAGTTCTGCACCGATTGCTTCGGTCCTGAAGCAATCAATCGGAGGACGCAGCTTCAACTGGCTTGACAAATGCCGAGGCTTTGTGCAGTATGCTTCGGTCATGACAGCCATTGCAATTGCTTCGGTTGAACATCCGAAGCGTTTACGACCAGAATACCCACCAGCAAAAGAGTTCAGAGGCTCCATGTCCTACTTGACTGCACCATTACACGGGGTCAGGAGCTCTCAGCCTCATTCATTCAAGCCTTCGATACGACTTCTCTCTGCGTGGTTGCTGAGGGCATCGTCATGATACACCCGTGGTGAGCTCGCGTTCAGCTTGGTTGCTCTTTAGGGTTGTCAAACAGTCGCTCTCGGCAGCGGCTAATAAAGTCTCTCTCTCTCCTGCAGGCGCCGATGAACTCCTTTTCAATAGAATACAAACTCATTCATGAGGTGGCCGCCCCAAGCGTTTATTCAAAATAAAGCTGCCAAAAATGAATGTTTGCACGGTTGAACTGGTTCCAAGTACTCTGGATTGACACAAAGATGAAAGCAGCACATTCGTAATACTTTTTGGTTAGATCGGCCATTTCGATGAACTGCAGGATCGTGCACGCGCGGTCGGCTATCATGCGCGTCGTGTTGACCTGCGCGATTTCCTTGAGCTCGTCGCGCTGCGAGTAGTTTCGACTACGACGAGCAGTTTTTTTCGATTCCCGTCTTCAGGCTGGAAAATCCATTCGGCACTTCCATCATGAGAACTGATCTTGACACATCCAATGCTCTTATCCACCCATTGCGTCTGGGACTTAGCCATTTTCAGACAAAAAATGAATGCGAAATCCCACTCCCATTGTTCATCCAGTCCATGAATGATCCTTCTCAACGCACTCATACCCACGTTCTTTTCCAAGTACTTGCACTCACATAGAAAAATCGCTTTCTCGTCCGCGTTGTCCACATCTTGCACGTACACATCACATCTTTCTGTGTTTGGAGCTCGAATTAGATGACCAAATTTGCAGTAAGGGTGCTTGCTCTCATGCTCAATAATCTGGCGATCGCTCTCAACAAAATGGCGCTTTCTTTCATTTCTTGTAAGCTCAAGAATGAATGATGGCCACTCGGCGTTCGGTGGAGCCAGGAAAGGAATGTTCTTTGTCAATAAATTCGTGAGATCTGAGCCACCATAGCCAACAAATAAAGCACTTGCATTAATTATGGCACCTTCATAGCGCACATTTATCCGCTCCCACGTTTTTTCTTGAAATCCACCAAGCAAACTCGCAAAAAAAGCATTGAATGGGATTCCCTGCACACCTTTTCTTCGTGACGAACAAAAGATTGCATGAGCGGCCATATTCTCGAACGATTTATAGTCGCGAGACACAGCATTCGTGTTTTCATGGACAGGAAACGTATTTTTTGGAAAAAATATACTTCGTTGAGTAATTCTGAGAAGTGACATAATTGTAGTAGCTCGGAAATGTTTTCCCATCCAAGATCGCAAGATACAGCAGCAAGTCTTTGTCAACTTCAGGAAAACAGCATATCGGCTGCCATGCAAAAATTTTTTTCATCACACAATTGCTTATCCGATATGCTCACATCAGTCAGTTGCTCGTCGACCAGGTTTGCGAAATGCAATTGCATACTGAGCGTCCCAATAACCAATCAAGCCTTTTTTGTTGGCGGCTCGAGCGAATGGTCCTTGACGTTCGTGTACGATATCGCCATCATTTGTGAATATGTTCCAGCCGGTGAGTTCAGAAATTTTTTGTCTCGGTGCGATTCTGAACTCACGCGAGCACATGCTTTGTCAATCAAATCGAGCAATTGAATGCCGCTGTTCCTGTCCGCGATCATGCATTGCACCACTTCGTCGATAAAAAATCTTGAAAATCTCCCACAAGAATTCATCACAATGTCTTCCAGGACAGGATAATCATTTACAGCGTTAAACCAAGCTTAGTCTTTTTTGTCTCTCTCCAACTTCATCATCTGATAGCTAGGGAATCGGGGAACAAGTGACATCCATCTGTGCGTTCTGCTGTAGCTGCCCCCTGCCGGCGTGACCAAATTGGAGACCTTGGAGTCGGTACCCATGACGATAACCACCAGACCACATACACGAAACACATTACGTTGAAAGGCTGCCAGGTTCTTCCGTCCATCTGATTTCGAGCTGGAGGTTATCTCATCCAAAATAAAGAATGGCAGTAATTTATTACCTTTCTTCATCTTCATAACCGCAGGCGAACGGTTTCCAAGTTGCATTTTTTCACCTCCAATATAGTCATTCTTGAAACAATATCATTTTTCGTTTTGTTTGATGTTCATTGGAGCTGCAATGTTCCAGCAAAGCGCGAATAAAGCCATACGTCCACAATGGAGTTTCCAGGTAAAATTTTGAGGAGTTCAGGATATCTTCTTCACATTGTTGAAGTGGGTCATCTATTTACGAAAAGCGAACGATATCGACTTGAAATTCTGATACAGTTTTTGAGAGCGGTTTGTAACTACAGCAAGCCAGTAAAAATATGGCCGTCGGTCAGCTAAGGCAAATGCCAGCTGAGATTTCCCCATTCCGGATGATCCTTCAACACATATGAACGGCAATGTATGACGCTCTTCCGCAAACAACTCGTCAACTTTATCCAGTATTTGAACACAATAGTTATGGCATTGGTCTTGAATGAGTCGCCCTCGTTGTTGGTTATACATCAGCTCTTGCCGAATGTCATCTGTCTCCTCTTTTACTGTAATGATTTCCAACGGGCCAGCTTCCACGATAAGCGGATTGTTCTTTGATTCTCCACGAGTCCCAATCAGCGCATCTTCTTCCTCTTTTTGCTTCGCGTCATATGCCGCCTTGTCCGCGTAGACTCGGAGATCGGATAGAGCGACCCCTTTCAAGTGGCTGTCATTGTATATCACCTTCACCGCATGTTGAAGATCTTGAACGGTGTCTTCATCGGCTGATAGCTTAACTGCATTTGCCGAAGTCCCCGCGAACGCATCGCGGGTTTCTCCATCGACCAGTTGGAACCACACTTTACGCGACATTTCATCTTTCCTTGAGCAAATTCCAGATTAACACTCACAAATTAACCTCGGTTAACGTTAAATGGAGTTGCATCGTGGATCTTTCGAAAGAATTCCACCAGACACAGCGTCGAAATGCTCGCACTTCCAGAAGCACGTGCGACGCGATCGAAACCTTCCTTTATCTACGAGATGCGATCCGAGCACGACGATGAGCACTGCAACAAGCAGCTGGACTATTGGGCGTTGAACACCTGCTTGATTTTGTCGAAGACTAGACCTACTCGGACCAAGCGGCGAGTGAGATCGGGATTCGCGACGTCTCCAAGGCGTACATTATCGCCGTCGAGCAGGACGAGAAGGCGCTGGAAGCGCATCGGGAAAAGGAGTATATAGGAAGGCTGAAGTGGAGCGGGACGGCGAGGGCACGACCACGACAGCGTTAGCTGAAGAAACCCGAGCGCATGCGTTTTGTGGTGAAGAACACAGAGGCAATAGCAACCACCAGCACGGAGCTACATCAAGGTGCTCACGCACGCGTCCAATTTTTCGATCTGACGGAACATGAATCTGGCGCAATGCTTCCCCCAGATGGAAGCGTAGGCAAAGACCTAAGCAGCAGCTGGAACTGGACGTGGCCGACGTGACGCAGGCGCTGCAGCTCGCTCCGGAGAACAAGGACATCCGCTGTCGGGACGAGCGCCTGCGTCTGGTGAAGGAGCTGGACAAGAAGGTGGAGCGAGGCGTTCGCTCAGGAGGATTTGCTTTCTAGTCGTGACTTTTCGCTAACGTCACCACGAGAAAGCGTGTGTGCGAAGAACGTCTGCCAAACAAAGCTCCACTAGGCACGCTTCCTATTACTGTAGTTGCTGGTACATTGGCCAGACTGATTGCCATAACGACTTCAGTCGCCAAAGCGGTTATGGAGCAATTAATTGCCAGGTTCGCTCCAGCTTCCACAGACCAGTCCCCCAGTGGTGTACGAATACCTATTATTATCGGAGGTGTTTGATTGACTCATCTCTGATATGTTTGTTGCGCCTGATTCCTCTTGATCCTCTTGATTGGACGGCTGACTGATGCGATCGTTGACTGTTGTCATTCTCCGCCCAATCAACCCAGTTGGAACATTCCGCCTATCTTTACTGCTGTCGCCCCGCCTTCTTATCGGCTATCAATATCAGGTCGCAACGAAACTGCACCAGATGAAACAGCGCTGACCGATCCCACTGGCAGTACTGACAGCCTGACCTCTGGCTTAACTTCTCAATAAGCACAGCAGCAGCGATGGTCGTGAGTCGCGTGAAGCAATCCGTTAAAGATCTCGATTGGCAGGACGTGAGTCTCCGCCTTCGCGCTGGAGCTTTGGTCTTCGTCTGCCGAGCGACTCTGGCCGAGTGGATCACGTTCACTCGCAGTGAGAGCGAGAGCGACGAGAACCAGCACGAGAATGCTTTGTGCTTTGAGTACGTCAATTGCGCCATCTACATCGTGGAACTGGCATCTCCTGAGCGCGAAGTCTGTGGCCAATTCCTCCACAAGGCCATCTGCATGGCGACGGACTCGGGCAGCGACATACGGTTCCTGTCAGCGAGATGCTCAAGCTTCCGAGGTCCGTTGCCGCGTATCCGGTCGGATCTGAGCTTCGGGCCGTCGATCTTCATGCGGAACCATCGCACGCGACTGCCGCGAGGCATTTGCAGCTGGAGCGACTTCCACACGCTGCGGATCGACATCGCCGTGCTCCAGAGCTGGCCGCAATTGGACGCCAAAGCCGCTAAATGGGCCATGGAGCATGGCGTCGAGTACGTCCTGAGCATCAAAGTGAACGAAGGATTACAAGGTGGAAGCTTCAAGCTCCACAACTTCGCGAATGTCCAAGGCCCTAAATCCGTTTTGCCCAAGACTGTTCCCATTGCGATCACTCCGAATGACGAGGCGGCTCGAAGCCTGATCCTGGACTCGCGTCGGCTGCTGGGAGTGCCCGAGGGCGTGAGGCTACCTGATGGATTCCCAGCCCCCGAGATCTCGATCGATCTGTTTGAAGTGCTAGTGCTGGCACAAGAGTCTCTTGTCAATAGCTCAGCGGAGTCGTAACCAGCAGATGCCAAAGCCAGTTCTTGACTTGGATGATTGCTTGGGCTGTTAAGCTGAGCCCCGTGTCTCTTGGGGCCTGTATGAACAGACATCATGAAGACCACAACACAGGGCTGAACGAGTCAAGAGAGCTGAGTGGGACAAACGAGTCGTGATTTACTACTCACAGCAGTTATCATTATCGTGCTTTCAGCTGGTCAGACGCAGCCCGAGATGCTAAGAGGCAAGACGACCGAGACGTTTACTTCTTGGCGGCCTTGGCCTTGGTGGCCTTGGGCTTCTCAGCCTCAGCCACGGGGGCGGCCTCCACAACGACCTTCTTAGCCTTGCGTTCGCGGGCGTTCTTGGCCTTCTCCTTGCGGGCCTCCGACTGTTCCTTGAGCGTCTTCTCGCGGTGGCGCTCGGCCTTCATCTTGTGGATGGTCTCCATGAGCACACGCTTGTTCTTGAACTGGTTACCCTTGGAGCGCATGTACAGCTCGTGGTAGATGTGCTTGTCGATCTTCTTGGCCTCACGGTACTTACGAAGGAGACGACGCAGCACACGCATGCGGCGCATCCAGATGACCTTGAAGGGCAGACGAGCGTTGGCCGTACCGCGACGCTTACCGATGCCCGTGTGGCGGCCCTTACGCTTGGCCTCGTTGCGCTTCTGGAAACGAGCGCGCGAGTGGATCACCTGCGGCTTCTTGATGACAAAGCCATCCTTCACGAGCTTGCGGATGTTCTGACGCGAGTTGGCCAGCGCGATCTCGTTGGTCTCGTTGGGGTCGAGCCAGATCTTGCGCTTGCCGCACTTGAGGACCGAAGCGGCCAGGCGCTTCTGCAGCTTGAGAGAGACCATTATTCCTTCTTGCGAATTTGTCCCAAAGAATAATAACACGCAGGCGCAATGGGGCGCAGACTCGCGATACAAACGCCCAGTCACGCAGCTCAATGGTCCAGCGGGGAGCTCTGCACCAGCCAATCACACTCTGGCATTGACATTAGAATGGGTGAACCGGTCTGACGGTCCTGGGTTACAATTTGACCGGTTAGAAGGAAGGGCGTGTATTTGGGCACAGACGGTGCGGAAATGAAACCTGGGGAAAAAGGCGCATTGTCTGTGGCTATAGACCGGTTCGAGTCTATTCAGTAGCAGGTTTGGGTGTTCTGAGGATGATTCATACAGTTCTCGCTTTGAGAATGACTGAAGATTCGGATATAGCATAATGAAGAGCTACGGACAGGTCTCTTGCGGATGTGTCTGTAGGCGTTTGGCGTCATGCGTTCAAGAGCAGTGGATTGTGTTAATGATGAAGATTTAAATCAATTGTGGTCTCCTTGAGTTACTGTGAGTCGCCGTGTCGCTGCGCCGGTTCAATGCTTGGTACATGAACAAGCAAGCAGAGCAAAGCGTCGTTCTTTCTTGTCGCTGTTGCGAGGCTGACATAAAGAATCCAGTCATTGTCAGACTTCCGTGGTACTTTCAGGTTCAACAACGACAATTGTTCCTGTGTACTCAACGCCGAGTGCAAACTATGGAGCTGACAGCGTCGAACGACAAGTCTTGCGTGGCGAAGCGCCAATATCTTTTGCGTTCGGTCGGAATTTATTTTACTGATTCCTGCATCACAGGTAACGCTCACACATGAACTGAACATCGCTGTTGGTTCATCCATTGGATTTGCTCTGCAAACATTGCTATGGGCTCGGTTTTGGTGTTCTGGTGCTTTCCTATCGCGTTTATGCTTCTAAATTGAACCAGCACTCTCCAAAAGAAACACAAACGCGTTCATCACAACTGGGTTCACATGCCATTATATGCTCAACTGGATTCACATGCCATTGTACGCATACAATGGCATGTGAATCCAGTTGTGATGAACCAAGCCTCATTAGCCTCATTGCGTTCGTTCAGCTTGCAATGAACGCGGTAGTTGCCCGTACCGCATTCCCACCGCAAATGGGGTAGGATGGTCATCGCAGAGCTTTTCAATGCTCTGTACCTATTCAAATGCATGCAGTCTTCGGGATTATTGACGTCGAGGGTCGAAGTGATCGTTATTGAATTGTTTATCAGTATCTACCATCATCGAAATCAACAAACGTATATTCAACGAGTGAAGCAAGAATTGGTGAAAAGCGGCAACACGGAAAATGATATCATTTAAAAAAACTATTTCTCGAATGTCATCTGGATCACAAATGTTCGCGTGAATTGAAAGTATTATGTAATTGACGAATTTGCCCAAAGCAATAATTTTCCCCCGGTCCTGTGATCTTTTCCCCTGCCAAACTTGTAGCTTTTTCAAGAGCAAGCAAGCAGTCTATCAACTTCGTCAAACACGGTGGGGGTGTGCATGAGCTGCTTGCCAAATTTGAGCATCTAGACTTGATTGAGTATCATGTGCACTGTTCCTATGTGTCACGCTGTCTACATGCGTTATCTTGTTTCATTTACCAAACGCCAAGTAATACCCTGAGATGGAGCGGTTGCATGTTGCAATGCTCGGTATTAACAGCGCTGCATCTGCACCACTTAAGTTTGTGTCTCTATTGTACGTGTACGCATTTCTGCCACGGAAAGTAAACATTTCAGCATTGCATGAAAAATGTCATGGTGCTAGATGTGTTCGTGATCTGGGTCATCGTCGTGCTTCGATTGACGCTTCAGCATACTGGTAGGCGGATTGTTTTATTTGTATACCTCGTTTTGATCTAAAGCTGACGCTAGAACTTCATTTAGGTATTGACTTGCTCAAATTTCGGTGGCCTTGCGGAGGAATTTACTCATCGATCACGCTACGCTATCCATCCCAACGGTCGACTTGCCTCAAACTTTTTCCAATTCCTCCGTACTCCAGTGTTTCCTTAATTATTCTCAGTGATCTGTGCTCTGATGCATTGCGTATTGGTGGCTATGCAGCAGAGAACAATCCATGATTGGAGAATGATTAATATCACGAATGCGATAATTAACTATTACGCGGGCTCTCTCAAATTGATGATGATCATGATGCAGAACAGCTTATTTTTTCACGAAATCTATCGTTCACTTTCGTTCAAGGCCAAAATACTGCCCTAAAAATACATTATCAATGAAACCAAGAAATACTTGCGCTCGGTCGAGGGTTGATCGTCTGATGTGTGTTTCGAAAGCAAGACCTTTTTGAGACGCATCGACCAGGTTTCCTAGCACGTCAAAATACCCAAACCAAGCCATCCTAGCCCTGAGAACTACTCCTCGGGGTAAGCGTGGATACGGCTGATTGCTTGTTGTGCTTCAACGTATCTAGGATCCTAACGATCAGATAATCAAATGCGGCTAACGACTGATGAAAGAGTCATTAGTGCTCACAAGCTGACACACTTGCAAAACCGGCCAGATTTGGCTGAATACACAGCATCGACCTCATGGCTTCGCGTGTTTTTAGTATGCTTCCTGGCGCTGTCACCTGCATTTATGTTCACGATTGTGGTGGAATTTTTACCATTGCGCCCTCCAAGTGAAGGATGGAGAGCCAATTGGGTCTTTTGGATTCGTGTATTCTTTTCCGATCTGTTCCTTTTGACCGGAATCGTGAATCAAATCGCGATGATGATTCCAGCGTGTGCTTTATCTTTAAAGAGGGTCTTTTTCATCGCTGTTGGTGCATCCACAGGATTTGTGGCGCAAATAATGCTGCTAGCCTGCTTTTGGCGCTTTCCTGTTCCATTCGCGCTGCTTTTGGGAAGTCCAGCCATGCATATTGCAATGGCAATTTGTACTATTTCATGTGTCGGGCTGAAAAGATGGCAAACAAATCCAGATATAATGAAGCAAACAAAACTGCTCATGCCAATCGCGGGGGTCCAATTCGTCCTTATAATTGTGTATCCAGCATACAGTGCGATCTTCATGCGTCTGCATGGTCCCTCGCAAGTGGCGTTCATTCTGGTGCTTCCTTCCATCAAGTATGCCATGCACACGATCGTTGACCGAGTTACTACTGGGATCGCTGCCGCGTACGGAGTCAGAATGGTCGTAGTTGAGCTTTTTGACGCGCTTTACATGTTTAAATGCATTCAGTCGGCCGGTTCATTAGCTTCGGGAGCCGGGTTGATCGTAGTTGATCTAATTGTAAATGTCTACCATCTCCGACATGTTCATAAGCACGTTCAATGTGTGAAACAACTGGTCAAGAATAGCAGCAAGGGCGACCACAAAGACCGGATTCACGAATCCATTGCTCGAATCTCATCCAGGTCCCCTTCCGTGCAACGGCTTTCAAATCGAGCGATTGTTCCAAGCTCAGCGGTTGGACCGTCGGTCAAACGTATGATGGCCATAAATGCAAATATGCGGCCTGCGAGTTCGATTAAACTCGATGATAACATTGGCGAGTTACTTGAGCATTGCGAGCGGCTTGTCCTGACCGAGTTTGTTGAATGCTCCGTCCCCATATTCTACGTGATTTACATGCTCGTCCTTTATCATTTACCGAACGCAAGATTCTACCCCGAGATGCAGCGGTTTGACGCCACGACGCTTGACAAGACTGTTCGCAACATCGTTGCGTATGCGATGCTGGAGTTTGCATCGCTGTTGTACGTGCATGCATACCTGCGGTGGGAGCTGAATATTTCAGCGCTTCACCTGTTGGCGAATGTGCTGGAGCGCGAAATCGCCGGCTTCCAGAGTGTTTTCATGATCTGGATCATCTTGGTGCTTCAATTTACACTTCAGCACACTGGTACGCACGTCGTTCTTTTTGACCTTCTTTGTGTTGCTGCAAATAACGTTTGGACATCTCACTTAGGTACTGATTTATCGTTTTCATTCAATTGGTCGTGAAGATCTTCCCAAGATGCAGTTTTGGCCCTATCCTATCCTACACAAGTACAATAAAAGCCATTGCAAGAGATTAATTACCATGTTTCGTGTGCAACCTTTTTAATTATCGGCAATGGAGAGGGTGAAGGATTTGTTCCGGACCAAGCACAAATGTGACGAATAGCTGGAGTCGAATATAAAATATTGTCGTAAATTGGATGCAGCAAAATTGAATTATGATGCAGCCAAGCAACGAATCGTTTGTCCCTGTTCACTGGTCTTTTTTCACGGTTCAGTATTGCTCGAGAATACTGTCCTATCCTAAGAATACGTTCCTATGAATAAACTCAGCGCTCAAAGTAGTAATGGAGCCGTGAGTTGTTTGGTCAAAAGATTGATGAGGTCTACGTGCTCACGTTGACAAGCTTCAAGAATCGTCAAATTCGCCAGCACATTAGCGCCCGCGCGAGGTAATTGACAGTCCTATTTGTTGTTCATAGTCAACGACTGGTATCAAATGAAGTACGAACGGCCATCGATTTCTAGACGACAGATATGAAAGCCACTTCCAGCTTGAATGATTACACGACTTCGACCACGTGGATGCATGTGTTCGTTGTGTGCTCCCTGGCGCTTCTACCTGCATTTACGTTCGCAATTCTGATAGAGATACTGCCGTTGCGGCCGCCAAGCCAAGGATGGAAAACCAACTGGGTCTTCTGGATTCGTATTTTCCTGACCAATACTTTGGTCACAATTGGATATTTGACTCAGATTAAACTGCTGGTTCCTGCGCTTGGCTTGAAGTGGACACATGCATTCTTAATCGCTGTTGGTGGATCCATTGGATGCGTACTACAAATATTGCTACTCGCTCAGTTTTGGCGCTTTCCCGTTCCATTCACATTCCTTTTCGGATATCCGGTATTGATATTCTGTTCAATGATAGGAATCGTTTGGTGCGTCGGACTGAAAACGTTTCGATCGAATCCAGATGTTGCAACACAAGCAAAAGCTGTATTGCCAGTCGCGGGAATCCAAGCTCTTCTATTGGTTATTTATCCATCATACAATGCGATTTTCCTGCGTTTGCATGGTCTAATACAGGCAGCGTTTGTGCTCGTGCTTCCAGTGATGAAATTTGTCATGAATGCGATTATCACACGTTTCGCATCTGAAATCCCTGCCGCAAATGGAATCAGGATGATCACAATCGAAGCGTTTGATGCGCTGTATCTGTTCAAGTGCATGCAGTCAGCTGGATCACTCACCTCAGGGATCGGATTGATCCTAGTGGATTTACTTAGCAATATATATCATCGTCGAAGCCTACACAAGCATCTCCAGCACGTGTATCAAGAGCTAAAGAGCATTGGCAATCGCAAAGATCTGATTTTGGAATCTATTGATCGCATGTCGCGCCGATCTCATTCCCATTCGCGACTCCATAGGCCATAGTTCGCGAATTTCTCAAAACGAGCGATCGTCCCTAGTCTTGCAATTAAATCGTCCACAAACCTTCAAGTGACCACAAAGCAGATAACGCCTACTATTTTACACGAGCTAGACGAAAGCGTTCTCAAGTTGCTGGTGGAAATCGAGCGACTTGTCCTTATCGAGTTTATTGAGTGCTCTGTTCCATGTTCTACGCTGTGTACATGCTCATCCTGTTTCATCTTCCGAACGCCAAATTTTATCCCGAAATGGAGCGCTTTGACGCTCTTAAGCTAGATCGCACTGTGCGAAACATCGCTGCATACGCGATGCTGGAATTTGCATCGCTGCTGTATGTTCACGCATTCCTGCGATGGGAACTGCATCTGTTGGCAAAGGTGCTGGAGCGTGAATATATCATTCTACAAAGCGTGTTCGTCATCTGGGTGCTCGTTGTGCTTCAGATGCTGCAACACACCGTACGTGGAGCTGTCTTGCTGTCTGAATTCACTTGGAGTAGTAAACTGACAGTGGAAGTCTATGCAGGCGTTGACTTGTCATTCAAATTCAAATGGTCATGATGCAGAATGATTTCGCGTTCATACAAACGCCATAGTGACAGGAGCCTTGAGCAAACTCACGTCAGTCTACTGTCTTCAAGCAAGACTGAATCGGAACGCGGCGTCAGTGGGCCAGCTAACTGACACACTGCTGCATCTCAAACATGCCTCAGTGTCTAGAGAAGCCAAACTCAAACAAATAAAGTAGCGCAAAAAATACATAGCTACGTTGTTGACACAGGGATACATTGGGCGCTATTACATAGTCTTCATCTCACTGGGTGCCTTGTACGTGGCGGACGACGCCATGGCCGTGTACACGTTGCCTCCATGGTTGCCGTAGATGTTCTCGGCCGGCGGCGGGTTGCGTACCAGCTCGGCTCGGTACGCGTACGAGCGCTGCATGGCCATGTACTAGCATTGCAAAGGGGCATCTTAGAGACAGACGTCAACAGACAGCGATTTGGAGAGGATGCACGTACCGTAACGAAGAGCTGGAGACCGAAGGACGCGCTGCCGAGGATCACGACGATCCAGGCCCAGATGTCAAAGTCGTCCCACTCACTCACGAGTACCAGCAGCATGAGCGCTGAGGCTATCTGGAGCACCAGCATGAAGCAGTTGCCAAAGTAGTACTGCTCGTCATAGAACGCCAGTCAGCTTTATCTGTCTGTAGCATGAGCAGTCAATAGCCATGGACGTACGAACTGCACGAATGATACTTTGCTTTGGATCACAGGCTCCACAGAGCCGTAGTAGCCCATGGCGGCCACGATGACGCCGAAGAGGCCGGCCCACCAGACCGTGTACGTGAACGCGAAGGACGCGACGATGACGCCGAGCTGCAGCAGCGCCATGGTGTTGCAGGCATCTCGGTGCTCGTAGAGGAAGCCAAAAGGCTCGCCGCGTTCCAGCTCTGACATGATGACTTGGACGTGGAGACTGCTGGGCCAAAGGTGGAATGATAGGCTTGAGCATTTCGGACGTCGCTTCGACCAGAAAAGATCTCAAGATCCCAAGAAAAGAACACATTGGACTGTTTTAAACAAATGACCTCTTTTATATGGAATTGAGTAATGAATCTGCAATTTCGAAAGTTCCTTAGCGAGAGTTTTAATCATTGAGCATAGATTAAGGTGGTCCACGTGGAATAGTCCTGATTAGACAGGAAAGGTGCCAGAGTCACCACGTCGGGAGAGTCCCAAACGATTTTGAAAACTGGGCTCCGAAATAATGTGCCATCATTACAAGCCACATTCCAATATCTTATATGTATCTCGTCACTCATCCCATCAAATCGCGTTGGGAACGTTCTGGCTTGTCCTGAGTGAAAATTGCTACTATAATACTGGCTTCGGTTGATGAACATGTTGTTGTAGCGTTACTGGATGTGTTATCAATGCTCGATAAGAGAGCTCAGCGCCTCCAGTCGCATTCTGCCGTATGCTTCTTCGTTTTTTGAAATGGAAGACAGATCGTCGTTCTTCTGTTTCAGCCTTCATAAGTGGTTGAAAAAACGGAATCCGTTCGCCATCGCTGTTTTGCCACGATCGGAAATGCTTGCCGCCCGTTAAATAGAGGTACAGCAATTTCGATTGGTGTGACGACACACAAGAATGGGTTTATCGGTATCTCACTTGATGCGTTTATTTCTGGGCTGTCGTTTGAGCTTGGCATCATTGATTCGATTGATATAAAGATCAGGCCTTCGATCCCAGGACTTATGGAGCCATTTCTTGGTCCTCCCAATGTCCAGAGGTCAAGTTTTCTACCCGAGAATTGAATTCGAGAACTCTCAACGTGATCGAGAAATGATTATTTTACGTACTAGTATGTTTTGCCGACGTCAAGTACTCTGTCTCCAGCAGAGATCACGAAAATCCGTTGTTTTTGGACGAGGCAAAGGACGTCTCAACTGAATTTCAGTGTCAAGTGTGATTCATCTGGTCGTGTGTACAGTTCTACGAAGCTCGTTACAGGACTTCTGTATCACGAATGAATTATCTGATGAATTTAAATAAGCTTAATGTTGGAATCTGTCTGCATTGGAAAAGCTGCTGGTCCTGATCGATCTCAGGGACAAAGAATATGCCGCCTGCTTATGTGAAAGGCGGATCATCTCTATGGAACTCGGCTGAGAGGAAGTTTCGTTGGATTGTTTGTTTTGCCTCCGATATTCTCTAGTAAGTCACAGATTAAATTTGAAGAAATGCGTGGAGTTGCTGCATTGACCGCCGATGTCCTTACAGTTGCCATAAAAGAGCAGTGAATCCATCGCGTCGGCTTGATCTTCAGCTCCGGGTCCTTCTGAGTTCTTTTGCATGAATACAAAGTGCAAACGGTGATAATTTGGTGCGATTGCGTGGCTGCAAAAGTTGGATTTTGAATCGGTACTGGGCCTAGCATTAGCCTCGCAATTGCAGAGCGTAAGCCAACTCCGCTGCGCTCGGCCGATCTCTGGGATTTAGCGACAGACATGCCGTGCCCATTTCTCTCAACCATTGGGGGGAGTATTGGGAGAACTGAGCCTGCAATTTCTCCGTCACGACCTTCGGAAAAATAGCCGCGTCGGGCAGCGAACGCCCCAGTTCGTAGACTTGGCACTGGCACACTGCAACTGGTGCGTGTCCAGCTCTGTGAGCACCATAGCAAAGGAGAAAATGTCGGTCTTCTCATTGTAATGCTCGCCCATCATGACCTCCGTTGCTATCCACAGCATTGTGCCCACGCCAGCAGTCATGGCCTGATCCGAAGTCTCACGAGAAGCGCCAAAGTCCGTGAGTTTGGCATTCCATTCGGCATCCAACAAGATATTCCTGGACTTGAGGTCGCGATAGATCACAAGAGGCTTCAGCGAGTGCAGATACATGAGAGCGTGGGCCACGTACATGGCGATCTTTATCTTTCGGCGTCAAAGCCGTGGCTTCTGCTCATTTGATCGTCAAACTGCTTGAGCAGAGAGCGCAGATAGCCACCTTCCATGAACTCAGTGACAACGCAGAGATCGCGTAGAGAATCCCAAGCCACGTCGACGAAGCAGACCAACAGGCTGCGATCATTGGTGGCCATGATCTTGGCCTCGACCAGGAACGCGTTGATTTGCTTCAGGTCGTTTCGAATGGCTGGCTGTAGTTTCTCGATAGCGACGCTCTGGCCCTTGTAGCGTCCGAAGTACACTTGTCCGTAGCCGCCTTCACTGACCAGCTTTTCCACGAACACCTTGTCCAGTGGTATTCGAAACACCGCGATCGCTGGGTCGCCCAGAGACCGGGTTCCGGCACCGGAGTAGTCGGCCGGCGTACCACTGGAATGGGTGTTGCCGCGGGCTCGTGCGTCTGTGGAGTCACCTCCTTAGGTTCTTCTTGTGGTCGCTTCTTGAGACAAAAACGCACAAATACGATGTAGATCGCACCTAGAACCATGATCCCGCCTGCAATGATGAGGCCGGTCTTTAGGGAGTCTGTTGGTGGTGGAAAAAGCACAGATTCTCTCGTGAACTAGCACACGCTTACTCATGTGAAGAAGAATCGGAGCCACTACTGCTGAGGAATTTGAGTGAGTCGCCTTGAGGGATCGAAGCGATCCGTGGTGGTAGTTGTCGACATACACTCGATGAACGTTGACCCTTCTCAATCAAATCACTATTGAAAAAGACTGCGTATCAAATATCACTACAGACGACCTACCTCCATGGCTCCATTGCGAATGGCGTGGCCTGCTGCCCACAGCTTCCTCCTGGATTCTGTTGGCACTGTACAGCGTGGGTTTACATGGAATGCTAGTAGTCACATCTCTCGCAAGGAACCATTCATTGGGCAGAACCGGCACGACAATTCCTCCAAAGAATTGCGGAAACCACTCGAGTTTCTGTTACGATCGCAGTCTAGACGTCTATATCGGATTGTAATAGCTGAACACATGGGCTCATAATCACAGCTCGTCTTTCTTCTTCTTGAGTGCGTCTAGATGCGTCTTGACCTCCTTCAGCGTCTTGGCACTGGCGCGCGCCATCTCGTGCTTGGGTCCGTAGATCTTGACAGCGATTGCATGCGCCTGATGCAGCAGCTGGTAGGCTTCGCTGCCCTTCTGCTGGCGCATGCGCACGCCGGCCAGCGCGTTGAGGCTGAACGCGTACGCGAGCGTGTCTTCGCCCTCGCGCTCCTTGAGAATAGAGCGCGCCAACTCTCCCGCCTTGGCCGCTTCGTCCACGTCGCCCAGCGTGGTCAGCGCCGTGGCCATGGCCATGTAGGTCTCAGCCACGCCCTTGGTCACCAGCGTGACTTCGCCCGATGGAACTCCGTCCTTGCCCATGCCCACAGCATTCTTGTACGCCTTGACTGCCTTCTTGAGGTCGCCCAGCTCCTTGTAGCACTCGCCGATGCGCAGATTGGCCTCCACGTGGGCCTCGTGGTCCTTGCCCAAGCCCAGACGCACGTGTTTGCGCAGGACCTTGAACTTCTCGATGGCTTTCTTGTAGTCCTTCTTGGCCATGTACGCGTCCGCCAGACTGCGGGTGGACAGTCCAAAGGACGGATGGCTGTCTCCGTACACGCGCTTGAGAATCTCCACGGCGTCCTCCAGCACGTCCACGGCCTCGACGTACAGCTTGGCGCGCACTAGCACGTTGCCATAGTCTGTCAGGATCTGCGCGTACATGGACGCGTCCATGGCCTGGTCCTTTGGGTCCTCGACCTGCTCACGCCCAG
The DNA here is from genome assembly GCA_023335875.1 of Elongisporangium prolatum. NCBI lineage: Eukaryota > Oomycota > Peronosporomycetes > Pythiales > Pythiaceae > Elongisporangium > Elongisporangium prolatum. The sequence continues at coordinate 81,139 of JAADVW010000021.1, read as the reverse complement.
GGCCAAACACGCGGTAATGCATGTGCGTGATGGCCTCGCGCAGCTTCGTCACGGCCTCTTCGTAGTCCTTGCGGTCGTTCGCCTTCATGGCTTCGTTGCGTAGGCCGCGCACGAGCTGGATCACCGGATCGTCGTCGCGCACGCTCTTGGGAGGACCGCCAGAGCTTGACGCCGGGGCCCCAGAGCTGTCGTCCTTGGCTTCGTCCTCCGCCTGCAACGGCTGCAGCACCAGTACCAGCACCACGACGCTCAGCAGCAGCAGTCGGTGCCACCGCATGTTGATCTGGGAATGGTGCGCACTTAGCAGTCGCTACGTGGCGTCAGTACCAGATGCGAACTTAGTTTACTGGCCCAAGGACGAAGGTAACGACCGTTAAGTGCGCATGGCTGCGTGACCAGGATGGCCAAGAAGAAGAAGACCGCAGCTGCTTCAGGCTCTGCAGACACAGACAAGAGCCATGACCGACCGTCTCCAGAGCTCAAGGCGTTGGTAGAGAAGCTGGACGCACTGGCCAGTCGCTGGTACGACCAGGAGCGCGCTGGCATCGCTCTGATCGAGTCCTTCCAATCCGCTCTGCTCGCGTGTCGAAGCGATGCGACTGCTGCTGATGTTATTGAGCCAAAGAAATCCGCCAAGGCTTCAGTTCTGGGCTCGTTTAATGGGTCGCAGGGCAATTGGCAGATGGATCCACTGCTGGCCGAAGAGCTCTTCGCGCAGGTGAAGGACCTCACGAGCGAGTTCGAGACGATCTTGCAGCAGCTCTATGCGCTGCATGAACAGGCGCGGGCAGTAGGTACGTGAGCTATGTCGGGACGTTTATGCTGTCCGACTAAGTCTGCAGTTCAACAGTCTTGACAACTTCTAGCGCCGACGCAACGGCCGTACCGAGCCATGCGCTGGTGCTGACGCCGCTGGACTATCTCCAGTGCATTGGGGAGCATGTGATGGCGTTCGAAGCCGAGTTCCAGCACATCGAGGCGCTCGTGGCTCTGATCACGTTCGATACCTCGACTGATCGGCTTCGCACGCTCGTCATCTCGTGGACGACGTCGCCGTTCTTGGAGCCCTCGCGACTGCGTGAGTTCCGTCAGGTGCGTGCTGTGGATGTTGCTAGCCATCAGAATCCAGACTGATGCTTTGATTTGAGCAGCGCCAGAGCTACTGCGAAGAGCTCATGAAGAGGAGATAACAATAGACAGACAATGCACAAGTCAATCCATTTGCATGTGTTCCTAGTTGCTGGCAGGCGTCACGAACTGCGCGCAAATGTCGTTGATGTCTTCCAGGCAGAGCCCGCCCACAAAGTCCTTGTGGGCCTACGATACGCAACACATAGCGTCAGCACGTGATGCAAAAGGCAAAGCAAGGCTATAGAGACCTTGCTGAGCTCCTGTAGAATGCGATCTGTCTCCTGCGATGTGAAGTACGAGTGAAGAAAAGTCTCCATGGTCTCTTGGAACGACGCCATAGGCGCAGCAGGAACCTCTGTAGCCACACACGAGCCTCAATCAGCATCCAGACCCCATATCACCATCATGTATACTGTGTGTACGCACGAGGGAGCTCAGTGGACCGCGGAGCCGTGGACGAAGCAGTGCGTGTTGGATCCGCCTGCATTTGATCACGCATAGCGCAGCCGTCAGACGACCTGAATCCAGTCAACAAGGCAGGGCAAACATAGCCAGAGCAACTGTTTCGCTCCCTTGTACACTCACGATGGCGTTCCACTCCACACGGGCGTGTGTCTTCTTGCGCACGACAGGGAAGCGCTCAAGCATGCGCTGGAACTCCCGCTCGTCCATTTTCGCTCGCGTGTGGTACAATGTACCAAATGGAGATGGAGTCTTATACTTCTGTCTCAAACAGTACAACTAACTTACGGTTCAACTACTTCAAGTTGCAACTTACTGAGGAATATTCTTAACATCCAACGCAACTTCTTTTCAGCTGAATTCAATGAAGATGTTCCGGCTTCTCACATAAGTAGGCGACTTGCTTTTGCGCCTGAGGTCTCCACAAGATAAGGCCCAGTAGCGTTTCCAACGCGATAAAAGCGAACCGTTATCAACGAGGAGCTTTCGATGTGTGCGCGAATAAGGACCACGCATTCGCACAGACCGCCAAGCTTCCAAATGCAGCAGAGTGTGGGCAGCTAGTGCAACCACGCGCATCACCAGGCGCTGGTATCATTCCACAGCTACAGCAACAAGAGCTTCCTACGCGGAGATGAGCCTTCGTGTCGCCCGAGCGACCTGGCAACTACTACAGCGAGCCCGCGTTGCGGAGACGGCGGTTCTTGGGCAGCGCTGCTAGTGTACGCGACAGCATCGGCAGTACTTCTGGTGGCATGAGGAATTCTCGCCCCAGTCCCGTGTGACATGTGGTAAATCTCTTCTGCCTAGCTACGGCTGATTTTCGTTGACTTTGACCAGAGCATTGGTATCATCCAGAGTCAATTCAAACGTCTCATGGTCGGACACGCCATCAAGTCGAGCTGGCAGAATACACACTTTGTCAGCTGAAGAAACAGAGTAAACGTCTCCACCATGAAGTATCAGGGACTCAGAACACATTGAGCTTCACTCGCTTACGCAAAGCGTGTCGGACGTCCTCAACTGTTGTTCTCCCAGAAAACGTCTCTGCTACAGTCACCAATGCCCACAAAAAGGTAAACGCGTAGTGATCAGGTGTCGCTTTAATGTCACCGAGTGCGTCATTGCCAACGCGCGAGGGATCGGAAAACGCTGCGTATATAGGTTGATGACTCATTCTGTCAACGCCAGTGAGGTACAAGACTTCCACGATCAAGTTGAAAGCTGTCTGCGTCTTCCTCACACCAGACAAGCCCTCCAAAAAGATGAGCTTGGCACCAATTTCTCGTAGATATATTCAGCCGAGTTTACAAGTTGGTCTACTTCGTCCGCTTTCTTCACCGTCTCGGTCACAGACCGATACGGACCCACGAACTCTTGGTAAATATCGCAATATATAAGACGCGCAGTTCTCAACAGGATTTGATGGACCAGATTTGTGAAGTCCCGCTTCTACTGTAATATCCAGAAAACACGACTCCTGTATCAAACAAGTTACAACAATCTGCCACTTTCTCCGCATTCTTTGGTATGTGCTCTCACTTCGGCTTCTTGGTCATGCGTCTTGACTTTATCGCCTTCCTGATGGAGAATGCGTGTGAGTGGACCACATAACTCAATCCATCATCACTTGTGGCTTCAGTGCGTCCTGATTGGGCGGTTGGCTTTGTGCGACACCAGGAAAATGCATGTGGTGCTCATTGGCTTAAATGGATCCGTTACGTAATCGCATTTTAACCAATCAACCGCGACTGTCATTCACCGTCGCATCTCGCATGCAGGCAGGCTCCATTTGCGCAATTCCCGTCCGCCCCCTCGCCATGGCCTCCAACAACGACGACAACCTGCTCTTCGCTATCCCCAAGAAGGGCCGTCTGCACGAGAAGATCCTCAAGCTGCTCAAGGGAGCCGGTCTCGACTACTACCGCGTACGTTGATCTGTCTGGTGGCTCTAATGGCTACGGAATGCGAATGACTGGCCACTAACACGTCGCTTTCTGTCTCTCTCCAGCCCAACCGCGTTGACATTGCGCTATGCTCAAGCCTGCCCGTTACGCTCGTGTTCCTGCCGGCCTCGGACATCGCTGCGTACGTGGGCGAAGGTAACCTGGACATGGGCATCACGGGTCAGGATATCGTAGCCGAGTCGCAGACCGACGTGATTGAGCTCATGCCGCTGGGCTTTGGCAAGTGCCAGCTCGGTGTGCAGACGCCCGTGAAGGACCAGGTTAAGTCTGTGGCCGAACTGGCCGGCAAACGCATTGTCACATCCTTCCCCACCATCACGGAGAAGTACTTTGAGCAGTTCGAGCAGGAAGGCGAGCCGCGCACCAAAATCCAGTACGTCTCTGGCTCGGTTGAAGCCGCCTGCAGCCTCGGCCTGGCCGACGGTATCGTGGATCTGGTCGAGACCGGAACGACCATGAAGGCTGCCGGTCTGGAGCTAATCTCCACGATCCTGAACACGGAGGCCGTGCTGATCGCCAATCCGCACAGCAAGAAGCAGAAGCTGATCAACAAAATTCACCAGCGCATTCTGGGCTACATCACAGCCACCAAGTACAAAATGGTGACGTACAACGTGGCCAAGAGCAAGGTCGAGGAGGCCAAGAAGATCACGCCCGGCCGGAAGTTCCCCACGGTCAACACGCTCACAAACGGAGACTACAGTGTCTCCGCCATGGTTGAGCTCAAGTCTGTGTCCGACATCATGGACCAGTTGCACGAGATCGGCGCCACCGACATCATCGTCTTCAACATTGAGAACTGCCGCGCCTAAGCAGACAGAGCTCTCTTTCTAGCGAAGCCATCATGATAAATAGGAGTTAATATGAACGACCACACACCCTCGTACAGCAGCGTTCATTAGGTCAAAATGGTTTCATTCTAATTGGTTACGCGTGCTTTGCCTTCTTGTGGCTTGACTTGGCAGCGTCCTCCTCGTCGCGCTCGCAATGTTTCTTCTTCTTCTTCTTCTTGGTCATGGCTTCGTCTTCGTCCTGTTCGCCAGGCTTCTGGTACATTGTGTAGTCGTCCTCGCGATTCAACTTGACGGCTCGTGCTGCCAGCTCCGGGTGTTGCTCTTCCAGCTTCTGCAGCCACTTGACAGCCATGCGCTTGCGGCCACTGCGCGTCTTGCGCCACACGCGATCGAAGTTGCGGCTGCTGCAAAAGTTTTGCGTGACTGCCACTGTGTCGTCTACGTTAAAGACGGCGTGCCACCAGCCACCAGGGATGAACACTGTCTCGCCAGGATACTGGATGAACTCCACGCAACGCAGCGTCTCCGCTGGGGTCGCGCGCTTGATGCGTGGAAGGATGTCCATGAAATAGTTGACCGCTTCGTCGTCCTCGCCCTTATGCACGTGGTGCTTGCCCTTGACCAGATGCTTGGGCACATCCGGCGGGAACAACACCCAGCGCTTGCGACCAACAATCAGCGTGTTCCAGGCGCTCGTGCCAAGCGGATCTAAGTGGATGCACGTGCCCGAGCGCTTGGGCCCGATGAGGAACCAGCGGTACGGCGGACGACGTGACTCGCCCACGAGCGATAACAGGTCCTCTGGAAAGTATTTGGGCACACTGTAGTCTTTCAGAAGTGGCTTGGTGTCCTCACGGTCGTCAAAGCTGCTGTCGAAGATGTACAGCGGACTATCGTCCGTCTGCAGCTTGGCGTACTTCATAAAGTACTTGAGCTTCATGCGGATGGTCTTGCCGTCGTCATCTTCGCCGCATTTCAACTGCGCACGCTTGTAATTGCGGCGTAAATGCTGCAAGAATGCAGTCGTCAGTCGATTAAAGAACGCCCACAGTCGGATAGTTTGGCATACCTTAAGCGACCAGCGCTCCACACCGTTCCATTTGTCAGCTTCCGGAATGCCGTCAATCACAACGGGCACAGACGGCGTCTCGTACTCCTCAAAGAACCGCTTAGGCGTCAGACTGTCGCAGAGCTCGCGTCTGATTGGCGCCAATTGCTGCGACTCATCCAGCACCAGTTCGCACACGTCCGAACCAGCAAAGCCTTCGCGGTCCCACGCATCCGGATTCAAGTCTACAGTGAATCCGAAGTCATAATCGAGGCTCACATAGACAACACACCGCTAGCAACTCGCACCTGATCGCTGTTTCTTCTTGGCGTCGCGGATGATCTGCGCAATTTTGGCCGGATAGACCGGTGGCGACACATACGGAAACCGTGTCTGGCGTGGCGGCTTGCGCGGCGGTTCGTCCTCCGACGAGGAAGAGGACGAAGACGATTCGGTGGCCGACTGCGCCGTTGAGCTGCGGCGCTTGTGCATGGCTTCGCGTGTCGCTTGCGCTTCCAAGAGCTCTATTTCAAAACTGACTGATGGCCAAACGAGAGTTCGGTGTGAGTGTGTCTCAACAGGTCGCGCGAAGGTTGTGCCAGTAGACCGCATCTCCCTCTACAAGAGCTGGTAGCTCACTTACCGGAACGTGGAGATCAGGGGAAAGCCAAGATGCCGCCGCCGGACCCGCGATTCCGGGGAGTGCGGGAGCTGGCTCGCGGCCAGACCCAAGACCCAGCGCTGCGTATGGTAGCTGCTCCTTTCAACGAGACTCGGGTGGCCGTTTTGCGCTTTGGATCAGCCTCCGGCGTACGGCTCACGGTCGTGGATTCCGACCACTTGCAGGAGCAGGAGCTGGAGGTGCTGACGCCGCAGGAACTGCCGTCTGTTACAGAAGATGGTGCACCAGTTATATGGTCGTTATCGTGGAGCGCAGATGCATCGTTTTTGGTGATCGGTGGAGCAGTGGGACCCTCACAGGACCCGCATTTGTGGGTTGCGACGAGCAGCGCATGGATGACGGCAGAGCAGTCACGTGAGCAAGACCAAGAAGACACGGGGCTGATCCTTGTGCCAGTGAGTCCAAGCGAGTGTCTGCCGCCAGCTCAATGGAGATCTATGCGCGCGCCTTCGATTGTGTCACTGTTCTGCGCCCCAAACGCACCAAATCGCGTGATCTGGCTCACGAACGATGGCCATGTTGTCGCGATGGATATCCAGAGAGCCAAGCTGACGTTGTTGACGCTGCAAGACGCGAATGAGGTCGACGTGTCGTCCGTTTTCCAGATGAGCGTGCTCACGCGCGTGACCGAATGGCACACAGGCGTCGCCGTGGGGTCGTTTGCACCGTCATCAGCCCGTCTCGTGCTCTCGGGCGGAGTCAGCAACCCCAGCAAGGATTTCGTAAAGCAGCGCGCGTCTACTTTAAGTGTGTGGCAATTGAATGGGAACGGACCTTTGGGTGAGCTGCTGGAATCCACGATAGTCATGGGGACGCCGAGAGAGGACAAAGGCGATGACGTAGGCCTGAGCGAAGATCCCGGACTGACAACAAAGCAGGAAGCAACGCCTAGTATTTTTCAAGCCTTTGCCAATGCATTATGGACTCCGATTCGATTCCTTTTGGGAAGCGGTGCTGCAGGTACCTCGACCTCTGGCTTCACACTCGCAGGCTCGATTGGGACTCTCGCGCTTTCACCTGACGGTCGCTTCGTGGTCTTGCTCGACGACAAAGGGCAGCTCGCGATCCGAGAGATTGAGACCTGTACCATGGTGCTTGATTGGCAGTTTATCCAGGTTCCCGGAAGTCTCGGAGAGGCTGTTAAAAGTGTCACTTGGATTGGTACAGATATTGTGGCAATCGTATTACGATCATCCAAGACAGTGACAGAGGTTGTGTATGCATCGCTGAGTCGACGTGAGGATGAAGATGACGGTGGCATGAAGCTCGATATTCTGGAACACCCTCCACGATACGTGTCGATGACGGAGACAGGAAGCTCAGAAAATACTGCTGTGTCCATCGCAGATCTTAGTAAAATGCGGCTTGCAGCTTTAGATGCAGTGCGTGCAACGCCGTCGGACTCATCAATGCAAGCTTCATTTTGTCAGGTGCTCAGCTCTTCGACCGTCCATGGAACTGCTTGGTCAGTTCAAATGGTGTTTCCATTGGCGCTTACTGATGTCGTTAAACTTATGATGGACACCAAGCAATGGGATGAAGCATTGCTGTTGGTGGAGAATCATGGAGATCAATTCGATGACGCGGCTATTGCTGCGAAAGATATTCATCGTGAACTGTGGTTGGAGTTTCGAGCTAAGCAATTCGTTGAATTAGTGATGGACAAATATGTTGTTTTAGATACTCAGTTGTCACCGCAAGACGCATTCGCCACTGCATTTTCCCATTTGGAGCAGTCTGAGAGCAAATGGGTAGCCGCCCAGAGCATGGAAGTTATTATTTCGACGCATTTTTCGAGCATGCGAAACCTGTTGCTCGCTGGTCTTCGTGCCTGTGAGTCAGCCACACAAAAACAAGAATTCCAGCGTCGTCTGTACCGTCTCGAAACTTTTCGCCGAATTTTGCTTGCCGAAGATTCGGGACAAATCGAGAACGATGAAGAATGTACTTTTGACGGAGCTATATTTGCTCAATTTTGTGAGGCGTCAATTATCGATCTAGCGCTTCAGCTGGCGAAAGAAGGCCGAATTTCTGCATTGAGCGTGCTAATTGATCGCAACGGCTGGAATCTGCTGCCCCATCGTTTGCAATTACTAGAACTGCTACCTCCAGAAATACCGCCAGTCGAATATGCGCATTTGCTTCCAGCGATTCTTCCGGATGCGAACGGCACCTTCGCAACGCTGCAAGTAAATAATGCACTTACTGACGTTATACCCGTCACTCTTTACCGCGAGAATGAGCAGTTTGATTTGACTGTTGAAGAGCGCGAAGATTTTATTAAAGCGGCACAAGATACCACGACTCAAATTCGACTGTTGACACGCTGGCTGAGTGATCGCATTCTGAAGCTGGACGCAAATTTTGGTCATTTGAACAACGCAAATGAATTATGCCAGCTTGCTACAAAATGTATTTCGCTCCCAATTCAGGTTAAAAGTGAAGAGGATGCAATAGTTGCTAGTTTATACGATTTGGTGCAGCACGCGCAACGCCTTCATGCATGGATTTATCCCTTAGATTCTGTTGACACAAGCAAAACTACTGATCGTATGGAATTGTGGTCTCTCGAAAAATGGATGCATCTGCCAGTCTCTCAGCAAATGCACCACGTGCTGGGCGAATTACCACTTCTATCATTGTTGAGTCCAGTCAAAACGAATCACTTCATGGAGCGTGTTGGAGCTCGATTAGAGCGCGTGTTTATCTCAACTCGACCTTTGCTATCATTGCACATACTGGATACAGCATTTGCAGATTTATGCATGACTGTTATGAACGAATCACGAGGCGCTAATCTGTGCGTAGGCGCGCTCGTACTCTTTCGTAGCAATCCACTGCGACCAATGGCTGAACGGTGGATCCAAGACGACGCCTTATTGTTGCAAACGGCTCTTAACCTCGCATATTTTGTTTCGCCAAGCACAACGACACTAGAGACATCAGAGATTCCGCAGCAAGGAATGCTTGAACATTTGTGGGCCATTTTTCAGTCTTTGCCTGTTCGCACAGACAATGACCCGCCTCATATTGCCCAATTGCAAGTACAGGCAGATGCCCTTGAGGATATATTGATCGGAATGGATGTATTGGCGAAGTATACTATTACCACGACTCCTGCTATCTTGAGCCAACCCACCGAACAGCTCGGGTACGAGTTCGTCCAAAAAATGGCTCAAGCAGCTTTGAATGGAAACCGAACCAACCCAGAAGATATTCCTGACGCCATGGAATGGCGAGCCGTCTGGGTTGACGTGATGCAGCTGAAGCAGCGTATTTTTGGAGAGCGTGTGAGTCAAGATGCTGTGTTCGAGATGTTGCTAGGACATCTGCTTCAATACTCGAGTTATGCATCAAACTCTGTTGACCTTGTGACTACATGGCTCGTGACAAATGGTGACGCTGGAGAACAAGTGACTGGTCTTCTACTAACTGCGCTTGAACTCCAATCTGCATCTGTGACTGTAAACAGCGCTGATGCATCTATGATTCAATTTATTCTGGTGCGCACTTTAGAGCTTCCAGCTTTGCAACGGCAGCCGGACGTGCATTCACATGTTGTACAGCGCCTGGACGAATCAACACATTATGCGCACGCTTGCGAATTAGTGGCTCTTCTCAGTGAGGGAAATATTCTTCTTGCTCCTGGCGAGTTCCAACGAGGAAATTTTCATTCTCAAAAGCAGCGACTTGACCTTATTGAAAGATTGTTGAGAGAGTATCCACACCAGTATAGAACCTCGATGCAAACACAATCTTGGATGCAAGCGCAGAGATCAGAGGGCACCGGGAATTATTCTGATCTCATGGGAGGTGTTTTCCACTTGTCTGAGCTGCTAAAACTTGAAAAACGATACGTGGAACAACTCTGGATTCAAGCAGCATATGCCGCTCTATCGTGTGCATCTTTCAGTGATGCATATGATCTAGCGGCCCACGCAATTCGGCATTTGCAAGAGTTCGATTATACTGATGAACGTAATGCCCAACAGCATCACCAGACAAAAATCACCAATGTTCTTTCGTTGGTGCTCGATTTGGTCTCGAGTGGTGCATTCCATTCTTTCTCAAAAAAAACGAAGCTATGTCGTCTTGTACTTAGCGCCAATTCCAGCAACATTTTTGCGCATCCAATTACCGACGTATTGCTATTGTGGCTGCAGAAACTGGATGCTATGCAGGCTCTGAGCATAGAGTTAGGGCTCTCTGACCACGATTTGGCTATGCGCCAACAATCAGCAGCAAAAATGACGGTTGATAGAAGAACTGTGGCTTTGGAGCGTGTTTTGCTGAACGAGCTGAAGCTAGTCGTGGAGCTGCTGGAACAAGAAGCGACTGATCGTGCGTTCGTGCTGCGACTGCTACAACATGGCATGCAACTCGTTCTGGCACTGCAAACAAAATCACGAACAGATGAGCTGGATGAGTCCGGAGCAGCGTTTGACCTCATGATGAACTGGAGTGGAGAAGAAGATTGTGTTTGGTTGCAGCATACGCTGCAGCAAGTGAGTATTATTTGTGTGCAAGATGCGCTGCGTTGTGTGAATGACGCTGATGACAGCGAAGTCGAATGGATGCGGCTTCTGAACATGGGACTTGGATACGTTTTGCTATGGACTGAACTAAGTTCTGATATTCAGGCAACTCAGAACTTTTGGGAGCAAAGTTTGCTTTCATTGTTAGAGGAAGCAGCCGCCTCACCCATGTCAGCCCTTCAATCGAAGGTAGTCAAACAGGTCTATAATTTTTTGAACGACCAAGTGAATTTAGCCTCGAAGCGGAAACGTTCTAATTTTGAATATGACGATGAAGGCGTTAACGATATGGAAACAGATGCTGTTACGGCCGAAAGTAACGAGGAACTCTCCGTTTACCGTGGTCTTGCAGCAAAATGTCATGCTCTCATGGTATCACAAGAGCAATCACAGGATGTTGAAGCGATGAATGCGTTTTTCGATTCAGAGTTTGATGCACTGGCATTTGCTGAGCAACCTGAATACCGAAAAGAAATAATTTTGCGGCTTGCTGGGACAAACAAGTCATCTCTTCAGCTGGCTCGACAATTTGCGATTAAGTACGACATGGACGAGTATATGTGTCTGCTGAAATATATGACCGGTGTTCTGACCTTAGCTCCAGATGCTGCGTCGAAATTGGGTGCTGCCAAGAGGCATGAGCAATTGGAGCATGCTTTCGTAACAGAAAGCGGTGAGGATTTGCTCGAGCTAGCACTGCATCGTCCAATTGATTTTGGCAATTTCTTGCTGAGTGACACGCACACAAATATCTATGAATGTTTGTCAGGCACTGACCATGTGGGCATTTTGTTGGTTCTTCGAATGATATTGGAGTGCTCAAAACGTGTGTCAGCGATGCAGCAAGATGATGTGTCTGCATCATCATCTTCGTCTTACTTGCCGTTGTCGAAGGCAGCAAGTGACCGCGTGACACTGCTGTTCATGTGTTTAAAGCGACTTACAGATGTCGACCCTCGGTTGGATTTTAAGCTTGTCTGTGGCTGTACCACCACTTGGGAGCTACTCATATCGCCGTCGTCCTGGCCGGATCAAACGCTTGTGTACACCAGTCGTTGTAACGCGGTGACTTCGATTCGACCGTTGCTGAGTGCGCAGACAATCAAGATTTCTGCCAAAATCATGCAGAAGGTGCACTCAGTGAATCTTACAAGCCCACTGGTAATGATTTATCTTAATGATCTACTGGCGCAGTACGAAGGAATAGATCGACGTTTTGCATTCGAGGCTTGTCGTCCATTCCTGTCAGTGTTAACTACTGATCATCTCTTGCTCTTTCACGATCGCTTTGTGGGAAATCGATCACGTGCGGAAGAAAACGATAGACAATCGTTTTATGGTCAAGAGCTTTTCTCTCTTAATGCAGTCAGAGACGTCGTAGACAAAGAAACCCTTTTGCAGGTGACGACCACCACTCGATCGATTGTGCATGGACGCATGACATCCATCCAATCAACTGCGACTCCTGAAGAGCTGACCGCTTTGGATGACCAACTTGTGAAATCAGCAATCCTGTTTATCGTGGAGCAGGGTAAACCGCAAGGCTGGTTTGCGACTGAATCTTCTGAGTGGATTGATTGGGAAAATTCCTTGAATGAGTGGCTTTTGTTGTCTCCAGAGGACCGGAAAGATCGAGTGAACCAGCTGCTTGTGACGCTATGCGAGCAGGTTACGTGCATTGATTACGTGGTGCTATTGATGAAGTTAATACTGAGCGCGACACCAAGTACATTTAACGAAGATATTGCCCGCACTGTAGTGAGTCTGTATGAAGAAGCGTCGGTCAAGCTTGTCCACAAATATCTGGAGCTGGATGAAACGAATTCGTGGATGGCCTTGGAGGTCGGTCAATGGATTTCAATCGGTGCTGGTAGCGCACCAATTTTATCGTCAACTGGTTCGCCTATGCGTGCATTGGAAGATTGGCTTTCGTGCATTAGCCAGCGAGGCAAAATGACTGGGTTTAACGACGCCATTGGAAAACTTGAACAGTTGGCAGCACCACGAGTCCAAGCAATCGTAGACGAAGCACCAAGACATGACGGAATGGTAAGTGCAGTCGTCTCCTCATGGAAAAATATTGTTCAGCAATGCGAACGAGAAGGAAAGTGGATGGCGGCTGCAGTTATTAGCCACACGATCAAAAACCACGACGGCACATTCAAAAAAGCTTATTTTGGATACCTCATGAAGTCGCTTTGCGCTTGGCTTTGTGGTCAACACGAACCTGTCGCAAAGGTTCTAGCATCTGCGATCCAGCTGCCCACAGATCGAATCGTTGATGACTTCGATTCTGTCTTCGGAACTTTTAAGCAGTTGCTGGTCGACCCACACGAAGTCTCGCTGCGTCAGCTGGTGACAATGATTTTAGCTCTGCTCGTGCGAGAGATCGATGAACTCATGTCGTGGCCGGATCAGATAAGCACGATCACGTGGGACGAAGAGCAGAAGCAGGCGATTCAGCAGCGAGTGCGATCGCAGTTCATGCTTGCTGATGACCAAGGCTTCGAGAATCTTGCGCAAGAACATGGTGCAAGTGATGCAGAATCCCGAGCATCTGCGTGGTGGTCGACGCTGCTGTCTTACGGGCAATGGAGCAACAATCATGCGCTTCTGCACTGGTATCTCCAGGTTGCATACACGAAGATCCAGCGACCAGAGGCGATCGAAGCCTTTGTGGCGTCTCGTTGGGACCAGGAGATCGCTCTGCACATTTTGCTTTTGTGCCCATTCGATGAGCTTCGATCTACAAACGAATCGCGTTTGCTCTCGGCTTTACGCAAGCGAATCCTCAAGGGGCGGCGTGATGAAGTTCGCGATCAGCTTTTAGAGCTTTCTCTACTGCGATTTGATCTGTCAGTGCTGCAACATACTGGTCTGTACTCGCAGATTGTGGCGCTTGCTCAGTCGCCAATCCGCAAGAGTCGGTATTGGACGTCCTCCGGAGACTACTTAGTCTGTGCTCTGGTCATGGGAAATGAATTCGCCGCAGCAGGCCGACTCGCGTGCGCTCTTTGGCACGTGCACCGCCTCCTTTGGGACCTAGAGAATTCGCGACTGCAACTGGCCAACTATTTAAAGGCGCTCGTGCGTTCTGCTGGCGTCAGTGCGCAACAGCAGCAGGTGCATGAGCTTACGCTACGCCATTTCACGAGTCGTCAATGGACATAGTGCTAGAGTCTCAAGCTGAATTGAATGATTGAGTCACGTGTGCGTCATTAGTTACTGTGTTTCGTGCAAGAGATACACGCTCCAGCTCTTGCAGGTGGTTAAAGTAGAGCTAATCCGCTTTCTTCTTAGAGCTTTTAGATCGCAGCATCACGAGGCCGATGAACGTGGCGGCGCCGCTGAAGAGCAGCACCAGCAGCACAGCGGGGATCGTGATGGCGTAGTGGTACGGCAGGAAAAATCGCTGGATCTCGTGGTCCTCATCAATGAATGGCTGCCAAAGAGAGAGACAGACCGAGTCAGTCGACCAAACCGGAAGGGGTCATGACGTGGCGGCACTCACCGTGAGCAGGACCCATACGGTGTAGTAAACGTAGACGACGACGCTGATGAGCAGCAGCACTAGACCCACGACCTTGTCAGAAGCTCCCTACTCATACAGAAACAACAGCGTCGGAGAGGCAGCGACAGAGACTCGAGCTCCAACTCAGGAACGTCCGTACCATGAGGCTGTGCGGTTGATGCGAGGGGCTAATGAGTTGTATCAGTTTTCACAGGTATATTCGGCAGAACAGATGAAGATGAATCATTCGTTTTACAAGGGTATCAGATCATGGAGCCGCAACAACCAGACCATCATTCATATCTCGTCTGGACTTAAATCAAACTACAACAGTACAGTAGTGCTCACGAGAGCTGCCAGCACATACCCGTGAAGCTTATCGCACTCAATTCGCTATACAAGTGACAAATGAAATGATTGAGTATTGCTCGATTGAAGGCTGCAGTCACTCAGCAAGCGTAGTAGTGATGTCCATGACGTACGTTGGAGCGCCAAGCAGAGACGCGATCTGTGTATGTGGCATTGACGAGAGTTGCTGTGTTACTAAAGCTAACACAAATTGCGAAAGCGGGGCTGCCAGTCAACGTACAGTTAGATCATGGTTTGCCTATCAAGCCGGCGCCTGAGTCCGTAATTTCATGCCCCGTTGAGTTTGCTTCTGAATTCATCTTTGACTACAGTCCCTGGTCTGGATACAGATAACGTCATTAGTATCACTGATGCAACCATTCAGTCTTCTTAACGGAATCGCAAAGCTGGGCTGAATCTTTTACAATCGTAATCAAAACGCTTAAAGCATATACAAAGTGTCGACGTCGATTCGATTGATGGACCAGCAAAGACCCTCTAACTAACGCTCTCCGTTGGCACATTACCAGTCGGTTGATCTACCTTCACCAGCTTTCCGCGAGGGAGGAAAGCTCCGCTGTCTTCTGTTGCGCCATTGACGCAATTCCTTGTTTACTCCGCAGCAAGCGTGCTCTGTGGGACCGAGACCTGGTAGCCCATGGCCTGGATTTGGTTGTAGTTAAAGCCCTTGCCCAGCAGCTCCTTCACGACTTCGTTAGTCTGTTCTTCGCGGAGCAGCTACAGAGGGAGATCAAGCACGATTTCGTCAGTCTCTTCAAGGAATACACAAGGTTATAGTCATGCGCACCTCAATGCTCAAAGGAACGAGCGTGACGAGCATCGTCGTTGAGAAAATCCACACCCATCGGGAAGACTTGGTCCAGGACTATTGAAAAGAAAGCAGCACACTCAGTAGAGCGAACACTCGATTCATAGACACAACAATTCACGCACCGTCTTAGCAAGAGCAATGCCACCCTTCACGGGGCCGGAGTTGTAAATGCGCGACGGCAGGTTCTTGAACAAAGCCTGTAACACAGCACTGTGAGCCCCTCTCTGCCGCAGAACGAATGTTCTCCATGCTTCCACACGAGGAGCTGTACGACAGCAGCACGCCCTCTATGCTCGCCACTTGAGTAGCGCTTACCGTGAGTCCGTCTTTGTTGGGATCCTGGCGCTTCTCCTTCTCCAGCTGACGCAGAGCTCCGATAGCCGACATGATGACTGCGAGCCTCTCTCTCTTTGCTTCCTGCGACACCAACAAACCCTTGGCCAACCGCGAGACTCAAATCCCTCTTCAAATCGATCAATATATGATGCCGTGGTGATATTTGATGTGGTCTACATCATGGCTACATCAATAGCTCTGCTGCAGCACACGCTGGAGCTGATCTGTCACGTTGTCCACTTGGACGGCGTCTGCTACTTCCTCACGATCAAGTCCAGAGTTCTGGCTGTGTCGCATGTGGGCCAGATGGGTGATACTAACGGCTGCATTTGCGATCAGCGGCGCGTAAAGGCTGACGATGTCCTGGTCCCGGATCTGTTGCGGTGTACGAAGCAACCCACGCTCCACAAGCTGCTTGAGCACGGTCTGGCAACAGGACTGAACAACATCGTTGTAATAAGAATCTAGTGTCGTCTTGCGGAGAGAGCGATACTTCAGTGCAGTGCCTTCGTGAGCAGTTGATACATCGACAGCCATGACGAGACGACGGCGAGGCTTCGAATCCGCATTTCCGCGAATCCGACAACGCGGCGACACGATAAATTGCGTGATCAAGACGTCAGAATTCAGTGATTTGCGGCATTGAAAGCCGATGCGATTCCACGTACGATGATGAGCAATCCCAGTGGTGATTCCGCAGAGGAAGAAGTCGTCGGCTTGAAGCAGCGGAATGTGATTCCCATATCTCAACAGGCACAACTCGATCTCAGTCGACTCTTCATCCCCAAGCAACAAGGCCATGCAATTGACTGTGCAGAGTGGGTTCTTGTTGCACTGCTCATACACAATGTCTTGTACGGATGCTCCGAGATCTGCCACGAACCGGTCGATGGCTTGCTCCTCATGCGCGCACGAGACGGCGAGACAGACGCCGTTCACGTCAAAGCAGAACTCAACGCCAACAAACGGCGGCACCGTGTACCGAAGACTCTGGAAATACAGCGCCAGTGTATCTATCGCGTGCTCCAGATCGGTCTCTTTCTCAGGACACGGCACTGACAGCCGCATTTCCGTGCCGGAAAAGCGCCGGTGCTGTTCATCCACAATGAACTGCTGGAGCGACTGCACGACCGCGGGCTCTTCGGAATCGGCGTCAATGCGCAGCTGCAGATACAGGATCTCAGACGAACTCGCCGTGGTCGTGATGCGCAGACATGCGTCTTGGTCGTGCTGCTGACTGTAGAGCATCGCAGCTTTGAGCCCCACGCCGTACTTGCCGCTCGTGGGCGCTGCCACGGTCGATGGGTCATCCTGATTCCTCCACTGCGCCTTGGTGGTGGCGAATGCGCCGCAACAAAGCTGTGCGATCTCGTGCGTGCGGATCCCTGAGCCTGTATCCGTGCACTCGATCTCGATCCATCGCGGCCGATGTGTGTCATTGCGCACGCGAATGCGGAGCAACTCTCGAGCCGAGTCCGAAGCGAGCACGGCGTCCATGGCATTCTCGAAGACCTCTTTCACGCACTGGGCCAGTGCATCGCGCGCATTGCCGAAGCCCAGCAGCTCCAGGTTCCGCTGCAGGAACTGCGTGCTACGCATGCCTAGTACTTGAAGAATGAATGCCCAATGCGCGCACTCAACTGCAACTTGCCTTCCTTTCTAACGCGATCCTGTCTAACCTCGATACTACAACCGTTAAACAACACCGGGATCCCTCTGTTCAAGAGACACCGCTCATTGGCAGCGTGGCGTGTCAAAAGGAGGATCAGATCAGCATGATGCTGTCCAAGGAGCTGCTGGACGAGGCGCAATGGCGCAGCGTGATCCAGACGGCCTCGGGGCTGGGCGCCGGTGCCATCTCCACGGCCTTGTTGTACCCGCTGGATCTGGTCAAGGTGCGCTACCAGGTGCACGACCGCTCGGCGAGAGCGTACCGGTCGTTGGGCCATGCGTTCCGCACGATCGTCAAGGAAGAAGGCTCGCGTGCGCTATTCCGCGGCATGAGCCCGGCGTTGTACGGATCCACACTCTCGTGGGGATTGTACATGTATCTGTACCAGAACGCAAAGGACCGGTATGCGCGTATGGCGGACGACGGCATCATCCAGGGCTCATGGCAGTACTTTGCGGCGGGCCTGGAAGCCGGAATTCTGTGCGTGCCGATCACCAACCCGATCTGGCTGGTCAAGATCCGCATGCAGGTACAGTCCAATGCTCACGCGACGCACAGCGTTGTTCAGGGCAAGGATGCAGCGTTGAAGCTGGCCAAGCAGGTCCCATACAAGAACGTCACGGGTACGAACGCGTAAAATGAACTGCTGAACTGCTGATGGAACACTCACCTAATGCGTGGGCTGCATGTAGACGCATTCCGACGCATTGTTGCGGAAGAGGGTGTTACGGCGCTATACAAAGGCATGATTCCTGCGCTCTTCCTGACTACCCACGGCGCATTCAAGGTGCGACATGTAGCGAGTCGATAGTGCTACAGTAAACGTTGCCAACTCACTCTGTGTGATGCGTAGTTCGCTGCGTATGAGACCATCAAGGGATTCTATCAACAACACGTGAGCCCAGACATGGACATCATGCCAACGCTGGCCATGGGCGCGTTGGCGCAGTGCGTTGCGTCGACTATGACGTATCCGTATCAGGTGATCAAGGCGCGTCTGCAGCAGGGCGGCGCGTCTGCCCAGCAATACTCTGGCACTTGGGACTGCACCAAGAAGATTCTTCGGTACGCTGCAGTGTCATTGCGATGGACTCGTGCGAGCTGTTGGTCTAACGCTTCTTGTGGCTTGCAGGCGCGAAGGCTACCACGGACTCTTTAAGGGTCTCGTGCCCAATCTGCTCAAGGTCATTCCCACGGGCGCGATCGTGTTTGCATCCTACGAGCAGATCAAAAGCGGACTCACTGCGCTGCTACTGGAGGATAACTAATAGAGAACGACTGCAAGCGGACGAAAGACAAGTGCATGTACATGAAAAAAGCGCATTTTCTATATTAATATAGCGTTCGCATGGGCCCGCCACTCGGCATCTCAAGCGCTGGAGTCTGCTGCTCAAAACATTTCGTCTTCCACGCGCAAGTACTCGCCGATATCTGCCTGATGGAGCACCACGTAGGCCGTGGGCTCGAGGTCCTTGCACAGCTCCGTGGCCTGCGCAGCGATGCCAAAGCCCAGCGGGATGTCGTTCATGCTATAGACTACGACACCGGCGTACTGCGGGGTGCCCTCCGTGATGCGACCGAGACCGGACTTGACGACGTTGTTGCCGTAGAGGAACGACATCTCCGAGTTGGGCTTGATCCAGACCTTGTACTTGGCGTACTGGGCCAGGTAGTCCAGGAACGTGATGCGCAGGTGGAACTTCTTGGTCTTGGTCAGCTTGCCCACTACCGTGCCAATACTCAGCAATTCGTCCGTGCCGATGTTGGTAGACTGGCGCATGAGCTTCTCGCTGCAGTAGTACACGATGTTGCCGTGCAGACGGAAGCAGTACTTTTCATCTGGACGCGTCACCAGATGCTGCACATTGCGGCCGATACTGCGAGTTTCAGAGAGCGGCACAGGCGTGAGTATGAGCACACAGCGGAATCAGAACCCAATAGCGTGACGTACTATTTGCTGATCTTCTCAAACACGGTCTTGAGCTCTTCCTCAGTAAGCGGTCGCATGGTGCTCGAGTCTGTCTGTCTGTCTGTAGCTCTTGGCTGGTAAAGCGCCTCTAAAAGAACTGGTCATGGGCTCGAACCTCCGACAGCGCATAGACCTTCATCATGCAGGGACCACAGTACCTTTTAAATGTAATCTACATCGTGAACTTTCATCCCACCACTGTTTTACTTGCATGAGTGAAACATTGCAGTGGTACAGCTGCAATTTACGCGTAGTTTATCTTGTTGTGGTAAATTACTTCCTGCAGGCGATTGGTTGGCTCTGACTTGCGGTGGGCGGCATGGGCTCTGGCGCTGGAGCATTTGTTCATTTTCGCACAAAGCAACAAAAATGGAAGGAAAGATCGAGTCTGTCCAGGTTTTCGGCCGCAAGAAGAACGCCACCGCCGTGGCTTACTGCAAGCGCGGCAACGGCCTCATCAAGGTCAACGGCACCCCCATCGAGCTCGTCGAGCCTGAGATCCTGCGTGTCAAGACCTACGAGCCCGTGCTCCTCCTCGGCCAGCAGCGTTTCGCCAACGTACGTTGATCACCCATCGCCTTCCAGTTCGACAGCGTGGTATTGCTCGCGCGCGGTACTACAAAGAGCTTTTCAAAAATTGGCGTCGTCATCTCTCCCACCCCGAATGGCCTTTGACCAGCAAGGGCGAACGAGTGCGACTCAAGCGCCCAGCGATGTCCCATATCACAGATCTCCCTCCGGAACTCACACCTCACACCCAAACGAAATCGCTGTGGCCGCACGAAACAATGCACCACCCAACCCAACCAATCTGTGTGCATGCTCTGTTTACCGCCGTGTAAATATCATGCTGTCGCAACGAGGCTTGCAATCACCCTGCCTCACCTGCCCGCCATGAGCTCAACCCACTCACTTGTGTATCACAGGTGGACATCCGCATCCGCGTGAAGGGTGGTGGTCACACTGCGCAGATCTACGCCATCCGCCAGGCCATCGCCAAGGCCATTGTCGCTTACTACCAGAAGTGTACGTCTTGTGCTTGAATGCAGCTAGCTGTCCATTCATGTACTGACTGTCATTCATGCCTCACAGACGTCGATGAGGCCTCCAAGAAGGAGATCAAGGACATCCTCCTGTCCTACGACCGTACCCTCCTGGTCGCCGACCCTCGCCGCTGCGAAGCTAAGAAGTTCGGTGGTCGCTCGGCCCGCGCTCGTTTCCAGAAGTCGTACCGTTAAGCTCCTTGGCCCATTGGGCTCCTGGTGGTTTACTGCGTCTTGGGCTTCGTGCATTTTGGACGACGCTTTCCGTTTGTTGCGGCTCGCCGCAGTAAATAAACTTCATTAACGTGCGAAAATTGCAAATACCGCAACTTATTGCCATTGTGTCTTGTCTTATTATTCTCACCAGATGATTGGTGCAAATGCTCAGTTAACGCATGTTTGATTGGTTGAAATCAAACCTTGACGTTATTTTGGGACGACCGAGATTGCTAAAAAGGTGCCATGGCCGTGACGGGCAAGCGCGGTGTGGGCATCCCGACCATCTTGCTGCACGATGGCGAGGGCACGATCGTGTCCATCGAGCTCAAGACCGGCGAGACGTACCGCGGATTCCTGGACGAGACGGAGGACAACATGAACTGCGTGCTCAAGGACGCCGTGCGCATGGACCTCAACGGCAACACGACCAAGGTCGAGCAGGTGTATCTTCGCGGCAGCCAGATCCTGTTCATCGTGTTTCCAGACATATATCCTTCTCATGCGCCTCAATACGCTCGCTTGCGGGCTTGATAGAGAGGCCAGGCAGCGTTCTCTGCTGCTGATACCAGAAGCAGCGGATCTGCCTGTCCTGCCTTGTACATGTTGCTCACGATGGTGCTTGCTTCCTTAACCACTCATTCTTCCCATCTGCACGTTAAAGCATGCGCCCATGTTCAAGCGCGTTAAACTCTGGAAGAAGCACAAGGGATCGATGCCGACATTGGGACAAGGAGGTCCTGGAGGCACTGGACCTCGTGGCCAAGCTGCCGCCATCATCCGCAGAGGTAAATGCCCGAGATGGCTCATGCTGATAACACAAAGAATTGACTGACAACGTTCTACTCATAGCTCAAGAGCGGAGAGGCAACTTCCGTGATTAGCCAGTCGCGTTGGCTCTGGCTGCGTGAACCATCAGCCAGCAAGATCGCGTCGACTGAAGCACTAACGAGTCAATCCACTTTAGTTTATCTGCCAAGAGCTCTATAGCTGCGCACTCTCGCCACTCTCTCCGCTCTGCGTCTTCTTCTGCACCACGTAGATAGGGCGACGGAAGCCCTTGCTCGACGTCTGGCAGACCTGCAGGAAGTCGCACTTCTCAAAGCCCACGGTCTCAACCAGGTACTTGGGGAAGTCCTTGGGTCGCAGTTGAATCTTCTGGTAGTTGGCTGCCGTCACTTCGGACGTGAACTTGCGCTTGTGGTACGACTTCCACGGCTGCGGCTCCAGGATGAGGCGGCCGCCAGGACTCAAGAGCGCGAACATACGGCGGAAGCACTCCTTGATGCCTTCATCTCCGTGCAAGAGATGGATCCACTTAGTCACGCTCAAGCTGCAGAGAGATCGAAGCCCCACTGTCAGTTCAAACGCAACGGCTATCATGACAGATGCGACATTGTACCAGGTGATGATGTCGTACTGCGTTGTGGCGGCATGTGTGTCCACGAAGAAGTCTTCGCGCTTGAAGACAACATTGTAAGGGAACTCCGTTCTACAAGACGAACGAATGAGTGAGTTACTTCAGCAGGATCAAGACAGGAGAGAGCTGAAGTACCCAGTGCTGGCTTTGCCCACAGCGTGAGAAGCTGGCGACTCCATTGGCGGCTTCCACAGCCGGAATGAGAGCGGTAACTCCTTGGCAAAAGCATCTGCATCGCTGCTCTTGTCAGCTTCTTCTCCGTGCCTCTTGCCCGAAGTTTGGCTTGCGTCCTTTTCAGCCTTCGGGTTACTTTGGATGGCGGCATACGCAGTCTCAATGGTCTGCTGCTGCATGAGATCCTTCAAATGCGCTCGGGCTCGAGAGACCAACTGTGGATCCACATCAATGCCTAGCAGATACGCTGGTTGCAGCTGCTTGGCGATCGCGATTGTGAACTCGCCCGAATTACAGCCAATATCTAGCGCTCGCTTGCCGCAAAACCATTCCTTCTGCAGCACACTCAGTCGAGGATCGTTTTCTAGCTCTCCTTGGTGCTTCTGGCCGAGTCGGTACGTGTAATAACTGACCAAAGCAGACGAATCCATTAGCCTCCACAATCATGTAACTCTTTTGTCGCCTGTTACTCACCTGCGGAAGTTCCCCACACGTTGCTGCTTGGGGATCTTGGATAAAGGCTTACGTCGCTTTGCAGGACGCTCTGCACGGCAGCTCTGATGCTTTCCTGCGCCTGATTTGGCCACCGGAAGCGACGTCTCCGGCGCCTTAGCATCCATTATGGGGTTTCCTATTTCTATTGGCTGAAAGCAAAGTGCATGATAGGTAGTTTACAAATGCTATGTGTGACTAGTATGGTATATTGGCAAATTAAACAAACAAACCATTTAGGCCTCAAAAAGCGCATGTCTGGCATCCGCGAGGCTCTTGGAGATCTCCGAAACGGCCTCGTGCAGCTTACCTCGGTAGCGAACAGCCCCAAGCACTGCGAAGCCCAGAGCCAGCGCTGTACCACCCATCATGAGGTAGTCGCTCGTGTTGTCCTCGTCTGCGGACTTGGCGCTTCTGGCATTCGAGCTGAGGACTGTGGTGTTGGTATCGGCTGAAGAAGCAACATTGGGAGACGGCAGAGCAGCCGTATGCGCTGTAGATGCTGGTACTGAGCTGGACGAAGCTGGGACTGCATTTGGAGCAGGATCTGCTGCCTGCGCCTCGACGTATTTATCGATATGACGCAAGAACCGCTGCAACATAGCAATACCTGTGAGCGATCCATGTAGACCAGTGGACACGGCAAGACAGTTACTTGCCGCTTTGGCGTCGTCGTCTAACAAGTCGTCAGCCTGAATCTGCTGTTGTGCAGTCTCGATCTCACCCGTGGGCAGCAGGAACTGGTCGATGAACACTTCAAGCAAAGCCTGATATGCTCGGTCGTTCTCACTCGATCGAGGTTGCAGATGGTAGTGCTCGAGAAGCTCCTGCAGTCGGTCTAACGCCGGCACTTTGCGGTCCATGGCGATCAGAAACTTGATCCTGAGGTCCACGAGTCAGTCACGCAGTTGCCTTGGTAAGCCAGTGTACGCACCATTGGATCGCAATCGTGCATGGAAGTGGTTCAAGTGCCTCAATGATCGTTGTGGCTGTGTCCAGCTCCAGATGCTGGTCCAGTTCGAAGATCGACTGCAAGTAGAATGCTACGAGCCGCTCTCTACACACGCACAGCAGCCACCAGTCAGTACACAATCAACCAGTCAGCATTGAGTAGCTTGCACGCACTCTTCCGTTGATATGGTGGGCGAGCGTCGCTCCTATCGCACAGTAAAACGAGCCACGCCATGACGTCAATACAACCGCAATCGGATGTTTCTTCTGCTGTCGCGCCTCTAATTCGGTCGCTTAAACGGCCATCGACCTGGAATCATACCTGCTGAATCTGCTCATTGAGCAGCAGGCGGCTCTGCTCTAGCGCCTGCCACCATTCACCACGAAGGAAGAGCTCCTCGACCGCGTCCGCCTTCGCCATAGCGACTGTGCAACTGCAATGTTGAGTGAGCAAACATTACAACCTTCAATTCTTTTTTTTGCGGCCTGAATTGAATTGGGGCTCCCCTTCAAAACAAATCATTCCGCAATTCAACGATGAGCTCCAGAATGACGACTGGGAGATGCACGAGTTACGTCGCTTGTGAGTTCGTTCCACGGACAAACGCTGAACTGTGACTCGGGAAGTCAGTGCTACTACAAGTATGAGTGCTCAGCTCTATATGGCTGCGAATAGAGAGCCGAATAGTGTTTGACAGACCACTAATGTATCTTGAACTATTACAACCATAAAATGAGGCTCTGCTACTTTAATGTAGGAGATTTCACTCTCACTGCGATCCTGGCGTCGCTTTGCTTCCAGCATCATGCTGGATATGGACTTGCATATCCCACGCTTACCATCTCAATGGAGTTATTCGTCAAGCTGCCTCACGAATCACCGTGGGAACACAATAGAAACGATTTTGAGCTCCGTATGACAAGTCTTTGGACATGAGAATGGGAGCCAATGTCAATTGCTCTTCCGATCGATTCTGAACACGAATGCCATTCTTCTGCAGTCTGATAATGCGACTTCAATTCATCTTCGAATTGGAGTATTCAATTCATTGAGTTGGCTCGGGTAGCTCCACGGGTGCAGAGCAAACGGAAAGCGGCGCATTGGGCATGGCTGACGAGGACATCGATTCGCTGTTGGAGGCCGGACTCAAGGCCGCGACTGAGGTGCGTTGCGTCTGCAGACACGATCTCTATGTAGATTTCACTCTGACCATTGGATGCGGCTTTCTTTGCGCTCTTTTTCCATGCGCCTCTCGCTATGAAACGCAGTCAAAGCAGGTGGACAACCCCTCGAAGGAGTCCAGCAGCAGCAAACGATCGCGCTCTCGATCGCCTTCGCGAGACCGCCGCTCATCTCGTCGCCATGGACGAAGTGACCGCGATCGTCGGCGTCGCTCGCGCTCTCGATCGGCACGTAGACGTTCGTCGCGCCGCTCCAGATCGCGCTCCAAATCGCCTGGACGGAGATCCTCACGTCGCCGTGATCGCGACCGCCGCAGTCGTAGCCGCAGCGGAAGCCGACGAAGCAAACCCAGCAAGAGCAGATCGCCTTCCGTGAAGGAGCCTCGCGCTCGCAGCACGTCGGCCGAACGCATGGAGCGCGCCAAGCAGCGCGAACTCATGGAGCTCACACGCGACCACCGTACAGTATTTATCGGCCAGCTGACCCAGAAGGTGCGCGAAAAGGATCTGATGCGGTTCTTCAGCCAGATCGGCAAGCTGGAGCACGTGCTGCTGATTCGCGACAAGTTCACGAACCGGTCCAAGGGCTTCGCGTACGTGGAGATGTCCAATCTCGAGGACGTGCCCAAGGTCCTGCTGCTCAACGGCCAGATCCCGGACTTCCAGGTCTTCCCGATCATGGTCAAGGCCTCGGAGGCTGAGAAAAACTTCGCGGCCAAGAAGGACTCGGTGATGGCCTCGGCCACGCTAAACGCTAGCGACACGGGCGCTCTGGCTGCCATGGGCACGGGGCTGCTGTCTAATGCCGCCTACGCTGCTGCCAGTCGCATCTACTGTGGCAATCTACACACCAACATCACGGAGGATGACCTGCGCATCGTCTTCCAGTCATTCGGCGAAGTCGTGTCGGTCACGATCAACCGCGACGAGATGGGCCGCTCCAAGGGCTTTGGCTTCATCCAGTTCAGCGCACCGAACGAAGCCAACTTCGCGCTCTCCAAGGGCAACGGCCTGGAACTCGCAGGCAATTACCTCAAGCTGGGCGGTGTGAACGAGAACGCCATGGGCGGCGGTGGTGGTGGTCAACATAGTGGAGGCAACCAGTACGGAGCTGCAGGAGGATGGAAGCTTGATGACGATGACGGTGCCGGATTGAGCATGAACTCTCAGTCCAGATCAGCACTCATGGCCAAGCTGGCTGGTGGCAAGAACTTATTCCCCACGCTCCCCGGTGCTGCTGGCATGCAGACCACTGCACCAGCAGCTCCAGCTCCTGGTGTCGCATACCGCGCGGCAGCACTGGCCTCCGTGGAGATCGAGGGCTCACCGTCGTTCTGCTTCGTGGTCAAAAACATGTTCGATGTGGCGCAGGAAAAGGCTCGAGGCGATCCGGACTGGCACATTGAGATCAAGGAAGACGTCGAAGACGAGTGCAGCAGCTACGGCAAGGTGCTGCACTCGTTCGTGGACACTGAGAAGGTCGGTGGCCTAGTGTATGTGCTCTTTGACCGAGTCGCGAGCGCTGAGGAGGCAGCCAAGAAGCTGCATGGCCGGTGGTTCAACCAGCGCCAGATCAGCGTGCGCTTCCTGTCGTCGCAGGAGTACGTGGGCATGTTCCCAGAAGCGCGATCTCTGGTGCAGCGTGCACGGGAGCAGAGTGAGCAACAGTAGTAGACGCAACAAGAAGCAGACACATAATGCAACAAAACCCATTTCGGTCTCGTTAACCCAACCAGCCACAGTCAGCCACACACTCAGACGCGCGTCGCTCGAGTCAGTGCTAACTGATTCCGGTGCTTAGTCCTGCTTCAGATTGAACAGCTCCTTGGAGATGCCGGACGACTGGATGGTGAAGATCTCCACGGAGTCGCCTGTGTAAATATCTCTCTGTATCCAGATGCCACAGTGATCATCAGTCTCCAATAGCTCATGATGTCTGATTGTAGGCACTCACCTCTCCAGCGGTGATGAAGGCATCCTTGATAATGTCCTTGGTCTACATATCAGTCAGTAACAGGTTCATTGCTGATTCTCTATCGCTCGACTTACCTCTTGCAGCGTGAGCTTCTTCTTGGGGTCCGAGCGCGAGTTATGCTCCACGAGGTTGTCGAGCAGTGGGATCATGAGCTGACCTCCCGAGCCCATGGCTGCGCGCGTGACGCGGTCGTGCGATCCCACGGCGTCGTACGAGTACACAGCGCCCTTGCCTTCCTCATCAATGCCAGCCAGGATGCAGAACGCGTAGTACGGGAAGAACCGTCGCGAGTAGAGCGTGTTCATGAGCAGCTGCGCCATGTTGGAGGCCGACGGCGGCACGCCGTTGTCGTGTTCGTACATCTGCGCGCGGATGCTCAGCACGCCGCGCAGCTGGATGATGTCGTTGTGCGATCCGGGGCAACCCAGCATGGTCGTGGGCGTGAGCTGGTGCACCTTGGACTCGTGGCGGCTGAGGATACTGTAGCCCGTGCTCAAGCGCGTGTCGCCAGCCAGCACGACAAAGTCCTCGCCCGAGATGGCCAGCACAGTGCCGCCGTTAAAGTCGTATGGCTGCCACGACGCGTGCTCGTGCGTGGCTGCCTGCGCGGGTGCGGCCTGCATCTGCGCATCGCCCTCGGTGGTCCAGGCCACGGGGCCGCCCACGAGGCCGCTCTGCATGTTCGATCGACGCATCATCTCGCTCCGGTAGCTCCTTGGAAAGATTTCGTTCTGGGGGGAGGAGAAGTGGAGGGGGAGTGGCACTATCTTTTCAGCGGCTCCCTCGATTGAGTGCCTTCACCCTCGCTACAGTGACATGTGTCGCGCTCCCTCGATAGAGTGACAGTGCGACTGTTTCGCCAATCAAATAGCAATTTGGGCTTGCGGAGTGACCATCATGCTCATCCCAAGCATTCAGGTGAAGGAGAATGAAGAACTGCTGCAGAAGCTCAGCGTGATCGGTCTCGTGCACGTGCAGCTGTCTGCTGAAGAGTTGGCTGCGGTGCCGCAGGAGATCATGCGGTCACTTGCGGCGGCGCGCACGCTGCTGGGTCCGTTCACGTCTGAGACGATCGAGGTGGCTGCGCAGTGGCTGGACAAGGGCGTGCTCAAGGTGCTGGTACACGCCAACTCCACTGAAGACGCGGATCTGGAGTGCGTGGCTGCGGCCGTGTCCACATTGCCGGCTAGCCGCGTGGTGCTGCGCTTGTCTGTGCAGCTGGAAGAGCTGCAGAACGCCGAAGCGTTGCAGAGCAAGCTCAAGCAGCTGCAGGCCGTGGCCTCGGGTGTCGTGCTCGCTGGGCTCCCAATCGCGCTCGACGTCGTAGCTTCCGACGCGCTGGAGAGTCTCAAGGGACTCCGTAAGGGTTTGAACGAAGGATTCCTTGTGGTCGTTGAGCCCACGAAGTCTGCGGCGGACCAAGCCTCGCAGATCGCTTGGATCGCCGAGCTGCACCACACGAACGTCCATGTGTTGGGCTCTGTACAGCCGGAGATTGCTGCGGACACGCACCACTCGTACGCGGCGCAGAGCTTCGTCAAGTGCCTTCGCTCGGACCGTCCGGACGGCCTCTTCACGACTGTCGTGGCGGACCAGGCCGGCGTGGCGCTCGGCCTCGTGTACTCGAGCGATGAAAGCGTATTGAGCGCGCTGGAGAGCGGTCGTGGCGTCTATTACTCGCGCTCGCGTCAGGGCCTTTGGAAGAAGGGCGAAAGCAGTGGCAACACGCAAAAGCTGCTGCAGTTGGACGTGGACTGCGACAGCGACGCGCTGCGCTTCACAGTCGAGCAAACGGGCGACGGTTTCTGCCACTTGGCGACGCGCACGTGCTGGGGTGAGGCCAAGGGCCTTGCGCATCTCGAAGACCAGCTCGTGAGCCGCCTACGCGACGCGCCCGCCGGCTCGTACACGAAGCGGCTGTTCGATGACCCGACGCTGCTACGCAACAAGCTCGTGGAGGAGGCGCAGGAGCTGGCCGAGGCCGAGACAGTGGACGATGTGGCTGGCGAGGCCGCCGACGTGCTGTACTTCGCCATGGTGCGCTGTGTGGCTGCCGGCGTGACGCGTTACGACATTGAGGTAAGGACACGCGCTGTTTGTTGGCTGGTGGCTCTCGATTGACTCTCGATCTTCTGCGTGCAGGCCAAGCTGGACAGCCGAGCGCTCAAGGTCACGCGCCGCCCCGGCAACGCCAAGGCGTATCGCATTGCCGCTGCTCAAGAGATTCTGGACCACAAGTAAGCGACTCAATGGAATAAATGGGCAATGGAGCGGCCTCCCCGCCTCCTGCTCCCGTCAGTCAGTCCATAGAGACGTCATTCGGGGCGAGGGAGGGAGAGACCGCGCGTCTGTATATTTCTGAGCTCCCTTATTCGTCATCTTCCTCTTCCTCCTCTTCGTCATCGTCATCCGTCTTGAATTGGCTCCAGTCGATGTGGTGGTACAGACGCTGCACAGATAACACGGTTTAGTGAGTCAACGGATAGCCAAGCAAGGAGGAGGATCGTCTCCCCCTTAATGCACAGAGCTCAGGAACGTACGCCACGGTTGTTGCTCTCCCAAATGTAGTTGGTGAGGCCGCCGTAGATGGTCTCGACGGCCACGGCCGCGACCAGGATGGTGGACACGTAAGTGACGTTGTTCTTCATGAAGGTGGCGTAGAGCTGGTTGAAGACGCCAGGACCGTTGACGGAGGACGCCTTGGTGGACGCCATGCGCGCGTTCTTGATGGCGGCTTGGCGGAGCGTACGGGCCAGCATCTCTCGTGTCTTGCGGTTCCGAGGGTCCTGCGTTCTGAGGTCGTGTCTTCCTCACCACAGGGCCCGGTCGCACGGGTCAGGTTTACTCTCCACCCGACCCGATCCATCCAGGACCTGTGAGACCCGGATTAATAGGTGCGCACTTTGTATTGGAAGCGATAAGGAGAAGCGGGTAAGGTGCGGTATGTTTGCTGGAGGTTCTTGCATTTGGCCCAAAAACCCGTCGACCCGCCCCCCTTTTTCCTCCGTTTGGACCACCCAGGCCACACAGCCAGTGCAGACCCACCCGAGGACAGTCGTCCCCAAAAAGAAGGAACGAACCAGCAAGGGCGTCCCCCGTCGCGGCCGCAGAGGATCGACCCCAGACCGCAATGGCGACCCCAGCGCGCCGTAGCCGCAGCACCACGTCCAGTGTGGCCACACCCGACCGCAAAAAGCCACCACAGCTCCGCAGTGCAGCCGCCGTAGCGTCCCCACTCTGCGTCCATGTGGACGAGCAGTTCCGGGATCCGCCTAAGATGGCCAGCAAGAAGCGCCGCCGCGAGGATAAGCCTCCGGCTGAGGACGAGCAGGAGCACAAGGACGAGGAGCAGACACTACAGCAGAAGGAAGACGATGCCCAGTCCGCACTGCGGGCCAGCCTTGTGACGCCACCACCCTCCGCTCGCATGCTTGACCACCGTAATCCACCGCCGCCGCCACGGTTTGTCCGCAAACGTCGGCTGTTAAACCCTTCAACGGACGTCTCCCAGTTGCCGCCACCGCGCCTGCGGTTCCACCCGATCCCGTTCAGCTCCATCTCTAGCGATCCTCTCTCGCCACCCGTACAGGACCGAATCAGATCGCGCTTCTCACTCGACAGCACTCGCAGCAGCAACAGCAACAGCAGCTCTCTGACTCCTCCGCCGTCGCCGCAGCCATCTCTGCCACCTCCAGTGCACCACAGTCGCCCGCCTACTCCGCGTCGTGTCTCCGTGTTCCGCTCGCTGGCCGCAGAATTTGAGTCTGCCGCCGACGATGACCACGTGAGCACGCCTCGACGGCCGCTGCTCCGGCCGCCGCCTCGTATCCCGCGACGAACCACTCGCCGCGTAACGCCCACACGACGAAGTCCACGAAGATCGCGTCATGACGCGTCCCCAAGCCTGACAATGGTGCTCCGCTCTCGCGTTCTTAACAAGCGACGGTCAGTTTGAAGCAATGTATTACCGGTCGCCAGTCCAATCTCTCGTAGGAATTGAGAAGACCTGTACATTGGTATGTGGACACGTTGGGCGTCCATTCAGCCAGAGTCTCAGCGCCGCAAAGCAGCATGGAGCAAAAGATCGCCTTCCATCCAAGAGCTTCGATCCTGAAGTGGATCAGCCCTCGTCCTAGTGACCCCTGTGTTTAGTGCCTCTCTATTTCCCTGTGTTAAGTTAAATAACCACCAGTTTTCCATTTTCCTGTTGTCTTTGTTCTTATCCCGTGGGAGAGTGTTGCCGTTTACCGCGCCCAGTCGTTTGGAGATTGACAGAGCGAGATGAAGGTGCTGCTGACCAACGAGGGCGCGCTGAGCGACTTTGAGGTGCTGCAGCTGCTGCAGGAGCGCCGCGAGAGTCGGCTGCACAAGTCGGCCAACGTGGCGTACGCCGAGCGCAACTGGATGGACCACAAGGTGCTCAAGTTCCTCACGCAGGCGCACTCCAAGTGTGCGCAGCTCACCGCGTCGCAGATCCAGGCCTTCCTGCAGCAGGTGGACCACGAGTCGCTCGCGCTCACGCCCAGCGAGACGCTGCAGTTCATCAACCACATCCCCATGGAGCTCGTGGACGTGCATCTCATCGTCGAGGACTGCGCTGGCCGCTTCACGGACGCACAGGTGGAGCAGCTCATTCGCGTGGTCAAGTCCACACTGGGCTCAAGTCTTGCGCAGGAAGAGGACGCAGACGCGTCACAGGAGGACGACGACCAAGCCGCGGTCGTCAAGACAGAGGATGAGTGATAGAGTAGAAAGCTGTATGATTAACAAGAGAAAGCTGTGCTATTCAACTGAAGTTTACTCTCGTGTCGACTCTTCCGCCGCTTCGCTCTATGCCTCCCGGTTCTTCAGCGCGATCTGCCGCACCTTGCGCTTATATAACTCCGGGTCGTTCTTCAGGTCCATGTACGGCTCTCGCTGGGCCGGGTCGCTCATGTTGGGCGCGTCTAATAAGTCCTGCACGCCCTTGAGGATCTGCTTGATAGTCACGCTGGGCTTCCAGTCCTTGTCCTCGTTCAGGATACTCAGACAGACCGTGCCGGACGGGTACACGTTCGGGTGGTACAGCGGTGGCACGAACTTGACGAGTGGCGGCTTGCTCGGGTAGTCCTCCGAGAAGCTCAGTGACATCTTGTACACGCCGCCCTCCCAGTCCGTGTCCGCCTTGCCCGGGATGCCGGCGTGCCACAGCATCAGGTTCAGCGACCCGTCGTCGCTGGCCACAGGTCGTGCCCAGAAGCCCGCTGGGTGGTCTCGTCGCCAGTTCTTGCGCTCCTGGCGCAGCCGCTGCACCGCGATCGAGTCGTCGCTCATCTTGCACTAAATGCGCGCGCGCCAAACTGAAACTGTGGCGGGATGTCACTCTCGCGGGGGTGCACCCATCATCCACGCGTAATTACTCTTTTGAATACGAGCGTAAAAAGTGTCTGACCTACTGAAAGGACGCAGATCTCGCAAGATGGACTCGGCTGAGGTGGGGAAGACTCGCATGTTCATGCGACTGCAGCTTCGCTCTGCAATGCGATACAGCCATGGAAGTGACACTGACACATAGACCGCTGTTTGTTCTATTGGGCTAGAGTGAGTTTTCGCAGGAAGATGTGCTGCCGATCGCCAAAGCGGTGCGGAAAGCGAGCAGCTCAATGCCACCATGACCCGAGTGGACTCATGGATGTACATATATGACACAGGCGATTGAGACGACGCTGAAAGACACAGTATACAATCGCAAGAAGGTCATGGATTGGTCCAATACGCTGGTGGCAACTGTGCTCACGGGGCTGCAGAACCTCAACAAGCCGTTCAAGTACGCTGTGACCTGCATGGTCATGCAGAAGACCGGCGCTGGACTGGCCACTGCAGCCGCGTGCTTCTGGGATCCGACTCTGGACGGATACTGCACTGTGCTGTGGGAGAACAGCACGATCTATTGCATTGTGACAGTCTACGGCGCAGCCATCTCGCCCTCAGCGAGCAAGCTGGACCATTAGCAAGCCTACGAAATCACACACACCATGCTGTATTACGTCCGTTCTGTGCTATCTTCTCTAACGCAGCGCCTGCAGCAGCGCGCCCAGACACGAGCGCGCAGCCTCCTGCACGGGCGGTGACGTCGCCTTGACCTTTCCAGCTGCAAGAGCCTGCAGCTTGGGGCTCAGCGAGCCTGCATGGGTCGTCTTGAGCGCTTCCATCATCTCGTCCCGCTCCTCTGACTTCTCCGGTGCGTTCTCGCTCCGCAGCGTCTCGATCATGTTCTCCAACGCAAACAGCGCACGATGCACGGTCTCCTGATGCGCCGAGTCGTCGAGTACAACGCGAATGAACGCCAAAAGACCGCCATGCTTGAGCAGCAGCCAGCTGACTGCCGGCACCTGCGAGACCATGGCCAGAGCGCCCGACGCGGCCCGCGCAGTCTCAAAGTCCTCCTGTTCCTCCTCCACGGACGCCAGCGCCAGCCACAGCCGGATCTTCTCCTCGTTCATAAAGATCTTCTCCATCACCTGTTCGTTCGGCAGCAGGTTGCAAATGGTCTCAGTCGCCGCGCGACGCACGAGTTCGTGCTCCGAGAACTGCAGATACTGCAGTGTCGAGAGCCCCTGCGGCTCCATCACGATGCGCTCCTTGGTCTGCTCCGAGACGCTGGCGATATTGGTCAGCGCCATGAGCGCCTCGAACTGCAGCAGCTGCGTCTCGCGCTTGCACAGATCCAGCAAGGGCTTGATGCACGAGAACAGCGCAGCCGACGGCAGCAGATTCGGGTTCGTACTGATGAGGATCTTGGCGATCGCGTGGCCTGAGGCGTTCGAGATGGCTGTGGCCGGAGGTGGCTGCTGCTGCTGCTGTTTGTTCGTGTTGGCCTTGGACGGAGGCAGCGAAAGTGGCAGCAAGGCCTGCAAAACGCCGCTCTGCACCAGATTGCCTCGCACTTCCGGCACCTCAGCCGCATGCAGCGCACTGAGTGCCGCCATCTCCACGACGTTCTGCGACCGCGTGGTCGCGTACTTGAGCAGCTGGACCAGCGTCGTGAGCACGTGCGTCTGTTTGCCAAGCGCCAGCTTCATCACACGCGCGTGGACCATTTCGGGCGAGTCGCCGTCATCCAGAGCCGACTTTTGCTTGAGCGCCTTCTGCAGTTCCTCGTACTGCTCGGGAGTGAGCTCCATGCCCTCCATCTGCTTCTTCTTGAGCGACGACTCGGCCGTGAGCACATGATGCAGAATATAGCCGATGCCGTAGTATACGTTGGATCGGTAGCCCACATGGGCGTGGTGCTCGGGCGTCGACGACGAAGACGCAGCGAAGTCGACGTGGAACACGCTCGTGATGGCCTTGGGGCGACGCGAGAACGCTTCTTTCACAGGCGTGAGCGTGATCAGGTATGATAGCGCCTCGATACCGCGCTCCTTGGGCGACGCTCCGCTCCAGAACAGCTCACGGCTCTTGGCTGGCGATAGCTCCACTGCTGTCTCGTACGCGTGGGCGTGCTCCAGCACTTCGAAAACCGTGTGCAGCAGGAACTGGCCGTCTTCCGACTCGATCTCAAACGTTTTCTCCACCACCGCGATCTTGACCTGGATGCTCAGCGCACTGGCACGCAGCACGAGGTCTTCATCGTCCAGCGCAGCTCGCAGCAGCTTGTAGATCTCCACACGCAGCGGCGCTGGGACGCAGGCCGTGCCGTGCTCAACGCCGCAGACGCTGGCCACGCAGTCGACCCAAATGGCCTGCAGATGCCGCCGCTGGGCCACGCCGCCTTCCGTAGACTCTGTGATCGCGTTGTCGCTCGAACGCGAGGCCAAAAGGAAGTCGTAGACCCGAGCCAAGAAGGCCGTGCCGTCGTTACCGGTCTGCTGCACGGCCCAAAGCGCCAGCTTGGCGTTCGAGAGGAACAGAGCCGAGAGCAAGAGGCACGACGCCGTGGCTGCGAACACTTGCGTTCGGTCGCTCGCGCGAGCGATGAGCACGGGCGAGACGCAGAACTCACGCACGAGCTGCTTGAGCGCGGTTTCCTGCGCCTCGAGCTGCGCCAGACATTGCGTGAAAACGAGCGGCAGACGACTAAGCAGCACGTCAGTCGTGCCTGTCTTGACGGCGCCCAGCTGCTCGAGCGCGTGGGCTGCCACGCCGTGGAAGAGACTGAAGAGCCCCATCTCCTGCGCCAGTGTGGCGAAGTGCTGCTTGCGCTGCGCTACGTGGCTCTGGTCTTCCTCGCTGGGCTGAGGGCTGCCGCTGGAGCTGGCCGACGCCACGAAATGCAGCACGCCGTCCAGTGCGCTGATCTGAAGCTCACGCTCGCGACTGCGCAGTCCGTCGAGCAGACCGCTGAGCACAAGACGGATCTGCGCGTCGTCGTCGATCGAGAGCATGAGCTGCTTGAACAAGAACGCGCAGAGCTTGACGACGTTCTTGCGGCCCACAAGCGGCATCTTGGTCGCGCTGCTGTTGGCTTCGTATTCGCTGGCCACTTGAGCGTGCAGGAGCTCCACAAGTCTCTTGAGCGTCGACTCCTTGGCGCCGCATTCGTGGATCTTAAGTGCCAGACCCTTCGAAGCCGAGGCCACAACAGCCAGCAGACCCACCACATGTGACAGCACAGTCAGCACGACATCTTGCTTGTCCTGCGCGTCCTCGAGAAGTTCCATGAGCACGACCACCATGCGCCAGAGCACCAGCACGCCGCCCTTCTTGTCCACTTCTCGCGGTAAACTCACGCTGTCGGCCGCACACTTGCGCTCGAGGAACACCAGCGCCTCCTGCGTGCGCTGCTGCTGCGCCAGGAGGCTGTCAATGCCACTTGCAATGCCGCTAGTGATGCTGTCGAGCGCCTTCTGCACGCCGTGCACGTCTTCATGCACGGCGTCCGAGATCTGGCGCGCCAGAGTGGCAGCCGCCTTGTTACTCGGGTTCAGCTGCAGCACAAAGCGCACATCCTGGAAGGCCGGCGTGAAGTTGCCCATGGCCACGTGCGCCTGTGCGCGGCGGTAGCGCGCCTTCTCGTTCTGCGGCTCGAGCGTCAGCGCCTGCGAGCAATCGGCCAGCGCCAGCTCAGGCTGCTTGGTCTGCAGATAGCAGGCCGCGCGGTTGCTCCAAAGCAGCACGCGGTGGCGCGTGTCCTCCCCAGCGTCGTCTTCCTTGAGAGCCAGGCCCTCGGAGTACTTGGCCACGGCCGCAGCGAAGTCCTTGGCCGCGAACAGCGCGTTCCCCTGCGCTCGGAGCTCCTCCATGCTTTGTGCGGTCGAAATGGGAAATAACGCCAGAGATAACATACCAACGACACGCGTTATTTATGGAAAAGAACGTTCAATCGTATCCAGAAAGAATGGAACCGGTTGAAGATGGGTACATTGGCCAATGGGTCCATGGCGCTTAACTGCGCGAGTTCTCCATTGGCTGAGAGCCTTCGGACCCCTTTCGCCTTGCGAGACAGGGCCCCAACGGCCACATGGTGGAGTTCTTGAGGCTCTCGTGGCCTCAGTAGTTAAAATGAAGGTAGACGAGATCAACGCCAAGCTCGAGTCGCTAGACTGGAAGGAGATCGCGCAGCAGCTGCGCTCAGGCGCGTGCGTCTGCGTGGGCGACGCCACGGAGCAAGAATGGAACGCGTTCGTCGAGAGCGATCCGCAGTCGCTGCGCTCCACCAACATGGAGTGGTTGCAGGAGGATGGCAAGACTGACAGCGATCACGGCAAGATCTACATCGTGGAGCTTCCCTGGCGCGAGCACGGCCTTTTCTGCATGCGGCTGAGCGAGGCTTTCTACGACGCTACAAGCAGTGCGCATGGCTATTTAGAGGCGCATGGAGGCATGGTTGTGCACAATGGGCGGCTGCTGGAGCCCGATCTGAGCTATGGCCCTACGCAGAACATGGAGAAGTTCGGCGCGAAGCTTCCGACTGGCGTCAAGCACTGGCGAGAGTACCACACACTCAAGATTGAGGTGGGCGTGGCGCAATCCTGGCCACAGCTGGACTGGAAGGCGCAGCAGTGGGCTGCGTTCCCAGGCGTGGCCTACGTTCTGTGCGTGCATCTGGACTGGAAATTACACCGCAGCGGCAGCTTCAAGCTCTACAAGCTCAAGGAGACCAGCGAAGGCGAGAACGCCCGCCTGCCTGAGATCTCGGAGGCTCCGATCGCCGGACATCCGGAGAGCGTTCCTCTAGCCGTCGACTCGCGTCGCCTGCTGGGAGTTTCGGCCAACAGTGAGCTCCCGAAGGGCTTTCCAGATCCAATGCTGGCCATCGATCTCTTTGCAGTGCTGGAACAGGCGCGTGCGCTCCAAGCCCAGCACTGAGAACCTTGTGTGTATATCAGTAAGCTCATTGAGGAATTCGTACGTTGAGCTAATACATTTATGTTTCCGATTCTCCAGTTGGAATTTTGGATCCCACAGTTATGAAATCCGCTCGGAAGTCTCCAGTCTCTCAGTTTCCGCATTGCATCGAGTATGACTCAGCACAATACACCACCTAAAGACCAGAGAGAAGACCTCACAGCGCTTCGGGCACGCTATACCAAGGCGCAAGATGAAATGAAGCAGGTATACAAGCTGATTACCACGAGACTGGACCGTCTTGATGCAGAAGAAGCCGACAGAATGGCGCTCAAGCGCAAGGTCCAAGAGACCGCAGTCACGGCGTCGAAGAAAGTCAAACTGGATGTTGGCGGGAAGATCTTTTGCATCGCCAGGTCTCAGTTAATCGATACCAGAGCCAGGTTTCTCCAAGCCATGGTGGAGTCCGATGAATGGGAACCTGACAGCGATGGAGCCTACTTCATTGATCGCAGTCCCAAGCATTTCGACCGAGTTTTGAACTACGTGCGCTTTGGTAAGATGTCGTACGCTGGATTACGACAGGACGAGATCGAGACGCTGCAAGAAACACTTGAGTTTCTTCAGCTCTTTCCCGATGCTCAGCCAGTCGCTTGTGATCTTGGAGTCACTTGGGATCCTGATACGTGCGTTGATGGACTGCATATATCGCAGGGAAATCGAGCGATCACGAGCACTGGCCCAACCAGATCCGTAAGATCACTGAGTCCGTGTGTGAAATTCTCTGTGCGCCTTGATGCGACTGGACGCCACGCATGCGTCATGGTTGGATTTACACCTGAAGTCGGCTTTACGCCTCACGGACATGCTTATATTTATTGCGGATGGTATTTGTATCTCCATGATGGGAAACTTTATTCTAGTGGCAACACATACCGGCATTTTAGGGCACCTGTAACTGAGGGTAGCGTGGTAACGTGCGTTTTTAGTCGCGAGAGCAACAGCATCAGCTTTCAAGTGGATGGAGAGCCAAGCCAAGTGGCGTACACAAATGTTCCGAACGTCGAAGCATACGCAGCCTTGTGTTTTCTAAGAAAGAATATCCAGCTTTCCTTGGTGGATTGAAGTCAGCACGCGTGGATCTGATGATTCAGCAACCTTGAGCAATTCGTATTGCCCGGATTTTGTGATTTCAATACAAAGTTGTTGTCGTAACGTACTAGTACTTGGCATTCACGTGTCTAAGGAAATGGTATCTGTTGCGTCTCATAGTTTGATCCTCTACGAATCATTATTATCGGCACGGCAATTGGTTCTACTATGAGTTGCTCAAGCAGCAGCAAGTCGTCAAAGGGATTCCGAGAGTCGATGCTGGCCATCGATTTCTTCGCAGTGCTGCAACAAAATGGAACTCAGCACTTCGAGATTTTCGATCTTCCAGTTGGAATATATGATCTCACAGTTGGTAGCGACTTCTGGGATTCTTTCT
The DNA here is from genome assembly GCA_023335875.1 of Elongisporangium prolatum. NCBI lineage: Eukaryota > Oomycota > Peronosporomycetes > Pythiales > Pythiaceae > Elongisporangium > Elongisporangium prolatum. Next base: position 42,641 of record JAADVW010000021.1, on the reverse strand, counting down.
CATTCTTGAATTGGATCTGAATCACCAATTTCGGAGGATGGAGAGCTCTAATACACCACTTGAAAACGCTGGAGCGTACACAAAGGCGATGGATGACATGATCAAGGCTTCTGCAATGATCTCCAAGCAGCTTGACGCCAAGGCGGCAAACTGGGAATCTCTGGAACTCAAGTTGCAGCAAAACTCCGCTCGTGCAGCTGAATGAATCATTCTCCAACGTGGGAGGAACGACATTTTGCACTTCAAAGTCTCATCTGCTGAGTGTTGAGGGCACCTATTTCCATGCAATGTTGGCTTCTGGTTAGTGGAAACCTGAGAGTGATGGCGCATACTTTATTGATTGGACTCCCGAGCATTTCAACCGTGTAATCGATTATCTGCGCACGGGAGAGCGTCGCTTTGACGCTTTACGTCCAGCGGAGATTCGGTCGCTTAAAAAAACGGTTGACTATCTGCAATCAAACCATTCACCAATATCGTGGGATCCACAAGCATGCGGCAGTGGGCTCATCTTATCACAGCAAAATCGGGTTGTGATTAGCTGTGCAAATAGACGATCTGTCCGATCTCTTAAGCTTTGTGAGATATTCTGTAGGTATTGATACCGATGGTGGAGATTCGTACGTTTTGGTTGCTTTTGCATCCAAAACGGGATTTACTCCTGAATGTGACACGCATTCGACCTGTGGCTGGTACAGTTTTGCGAACGATGGAACGCTTTGGGCTCAAAAAAATGGCATTCATACCAAGACGTTTGGACGTAGTAGAATTGCTATGGGCAGTGTTCTCACTTGCGTTTTAGGCAGAGGAAGCAACAATATTAGCTTCGAAGTCGATGGTCAGGCACTTGGGGCTGCATTTACGGATGTCTTGCTAGACGAGCTCTGTGCAGCCTTGAATTTCGTCGGAACGCTGGATATTCAGCTCACATTGATTGGTTACTAGCTCAACCAACCCAAATAGGCTACTTCGCTTTCTTAACGACAATATCGCATTTCCTTACTTGTTGATTGGTACACATTTCGACTTCGATGCTCTAATTTAGGTAAATAACTGTACTCTACAGTTGCAGGTTTAGATCCAACAGTTGAAATTTTCTTCTTGAGATTTTACAGAGCAAAAATGAATCAAGACAGTGGGACATGGACAAGGACCTCCGAAACAGCTACACGGCTAGAACCAAATGCAGCTCAAGCTTCTGAAATGGTCAAGCTCAACTTTGGCGGCAAGATCTTTTGCATTTCAAATACCTATTTGATGGGCGTGAAGGGGAGTTACTTTCATGCGATGCTGGCAAGTGGAAGCTGGAAACCAAACAGTGATGGCACATATTAAATCGAGCGCAATCCGAAACAGTTTGATCACGTTTTGGAATATTTGCGTACGGGTGAGCTGTCTTTCGGATGACTGAATTCATTTCAAATTATTCGCTATCAAACACGCTTGACTATCTGCAGTTGAGCTGCACACCACAAGTCACTTAGGATCCAGAAGCATGCGGCTCCGGATTTCGCTTATCTGACGAGAATCGAGTTGTTTCCTCAGCCCAGTCGGTCCGATCGTTGAATCCGAGTATGGTCTATTCTGTACTCCTTGATGCTGGGAAAGATGATTTCCTCCAGCAACACGATTCGATCCTGACACAGGAATGGATGGAATCCAAATGTGGTTGGTAGGTATGGGCGATAGACAAATCTCTTTGGCCTCACCAGGAAGACAATAGCACTAGCTATACAAACGTTGGAATATTTGAGGGCAGCGTGGTGACTTGCTGGATCGCTTGAACCATAGTATCAGCTTTAATATTGATGGTCAATTCGTTGGTGTTGCTTTCACAGATATTCCCTCTGATCAAACTCTACGCAGCTTTGCATTTGATGGTGATTAACTTTGATAAACTGGGACCATTGATTTCGAACAGATAGTTCACAGAAAATTTTATTTTTGATTGAATTCGCGATTACGCGCTCGTCTGGTTACTTGGATGCTACGTAGTATGAAGCAAGCACAACGCCAGCATTCAGTTCAACAAACTCATATCGTTGCGTGTCTACATGTCAATGCTCTTGATCAGAGCAGTACCTACGCTCGAGCGGCCGTGAACGTCGCAATAATGTCGACCTGGGCAGGTACTAAAAGTAAGCTGATGGATGCTATGATCCAAACCCCTCCTCCACAAGTGCCCGCGGAGATTTCCTAAAAAATTAAGAGTTTAAACGCATCTCTTGACTTAAGTGATGCTGATGTCCGGTGACTGAATTGATGGATGGCTTGTATATTGTGTTTCACCTTGCTCATTCTCAAATTTGCGCAAGCAACGGTCTATTCTCTGTTTACTCCAATGGCTCAAGAAAACGCCTCGAAACCATCGCTCAACCGCACAGATACGCTTGAGGAAACATATACGACTGCGCTCCAAGCTATTATAGAAACACTCAATTTAACGGCCAGGCAAATCGAGATTCTGAACGAAAAGAAGCTAGCTGGAACGTGCTCAACCGCAGGATAATGGAAAATGCGGACTGCACGGCCACGAAAATCAAACTTAACGTGGGCGGTAAGCTATTTTGTATCTCAAAATCCCACTTACTTAGCGTTGGGGGCAGCTACTTTCATGCGATGCTGGCGTCTGAGCATTGGCAGCCGGACACTGATGGTGCGTACTTCATTGACCAAAATCCAAAGCAATTCGACCGAGTTCTCGATGTTTAGCGCAAGGGGAAACTCTCATTCGACGGTTTGCGTCCGGATCAGATTCGCTTGTTGCGAGAAACAATGGACTACTTGCAACTGAATTTGGCTGGCTCAAGTCTGCCAGATGTATCGTGGAACCCTCGCAATAAGGGCATTCATATCAAAATATTCCAAGAGAATAGATCGGTTTGTGTTACCGAGAGTATATGTCCGTCTTATCGCTTGATCCGTGTGTACGATTTCCGTACAACTAGACGGCTCCCAAGCATCATGCATTTCTGGTGGGTTTGCTCATGCGACCGATTTTTTACCGAATACGGCAATGGATGTCAAGAGCGGCTGGTATTTACGAACGAAAAGCGGATGGCTTGTATCCCACACTGAAAATAGTAAGCCAGCTTGTGCAGCAGGAAGAATCGCACTGAGCAGCACAGTCGTGCATTTTGGATGGTGAAACCGACAATATCCGCTTTGAGGTAGATGGCGAGTCATTGGGAGTGGTGTTTACCAATATCCCTCCCGGAGATTTGTACGCAGCTTTAAGTTTTGACTCGGGGAACATGCAGGTGACCTAGTTGATTCATAATAACGAGCTTACATACATTCTTCAGCCAGTGAGCGCAACGTATACTCAAGTATCCCCAGATGTACCACCATATTTCAAATGGGCCTTTTGATCACGCGATTCCACTAGCAGAAGAGGCAACACATGCGTCCTATGAATGAAGAGCTGTAAATAAAAAAGTCATCTTGACATCCCCACTACTGTGGTGGAGTTTCTGTGGAGGCTCCACAGAAACAAGCTGCTGCGTGTACTGCAGCTTTCGGCATGCCCGACTGGACCACTCCTAGCGACACTCCATCCACTTCAAAGCAGCCACTGTGGCTATCAGGGTCATAAATGCAAGTTATCACGCTACCAACTACGATTTTACTTCCATCGATGCATTCTGAAAATACCGTCATGAGCATGCAGTTTGCTACTATGTCCGTTTAAATACCACCCTTAACTTGAACTATTGGACGCATTCGACTTGAATCTAGCTTCTGGAGCAAATCCAATGAAGAAATCGGAGCTGTCGTCACCAGAATTCAAACGAACGAGTAGCGAAAGCACGTGTAGAACGACTGGACGGACTGGTGCGCTCTCATGCTACAAACGACTTTGTTTTCTTTGTTAACTTGATTGCATTGCCTCATATTAAATATATACTTATGGTCTTAAGTCACTGGTGGGAGAACGCTGCCCAAATTTAAATAATCTAATGTGTCCTTCAGCGATTCAATTTGATCACGTCCCAAGTGTGATCAAATTGAATCGCTGAAGGACATATTAGAGATGTTGCCAGTGCGCAAATACGATAGCACACGATCAAAATGCTTCGGATCACGATCAATAAAATACGCTCCATCACTGTCGGGCTCCCATTGACCAGACGCCAGCATCACGTGGAAATAACTGCCTTCTACGCTGAGTAGATGGGTTTTGGAGATGCACAAGATCTTGCCACCAACGTTCAGTTTGATCTTCTCAGGAGCTTTTTTTGTGTCCTTCTGAACCTTGTGCATGAGTTTGCTCCATTTGTCTCCTTTTGCTTCGACAAATCGAAGCCGATTCAACATCAATTCGGACACTTTTCCGATATGGTTGAGAGCCAGTGAGAATTGCTCTTGCAGCATATGCTCTTGATCAGATGGTGAGTTGTTGCTCGGATCCATTTATTGTTTGGGCCGACTGTTGGTGAATAAAGTAACAGTCTCGAAATGAGAAGAATTGAGATTGAGAATTGTTGATGAGTACAGCTCACCCATCAGCTTTCAATCAGTAGCATCGCAATTTCTTTGCATTGTACTCAATGCATGGTCAAGTCGCAATTAATCAATCGATCACAATAATCGAGGGGAAAATCACATTCTCAAATCTCATTCAGCCCTAACGAAGTCACCGCTATGGATCTGGAAAACCTTACTCCGTTGGATGAAGAGATTACGCTTCAAGACCAGTACTCGCGCGTGCTCGAAAATATCGATGAGATATCTAGAGAGCTAACCGTACGCCTTCACGGTGTCGAAGCAAAAGAAGACAAATGGAACAAACTCAAGCGCAGGGTTCAGGAGGATACAGAACAAGCTCCTATCAAAGTAAACGTTGGTGGCAAGAGCTTTTTGCATCTCCAAAACCCATCTACTCAGCGTAGAAGGCAGTTACTTCCACGCGATGCTGGCGTCTGATCAATGGAAGCCCGACAGTGATGGAGCGTATTTTATTGAACGTGATCCAAAGCATTTTGATCGAGTACTGTCGTATTTGCGCACTGGCAACATGTCGTTCGCTGGATTGCGGCGTGATCAAATTGAATCGCTGAAGGACACATTAGATTATTTGCAGTTGGACAATGTATACCTACCTACCAGTGACTTGGGACCCAAAAATGTGTGGTTATACACTAAGATTGTCTGATAACAGCAACTTTGTTGGAAGTCAACGCCATTGGCTCGGATCCGTCCGATCGTTGCACACGTGCGCTCGATATCCCGTTCGTGTGAATGGCTCTGGCTCTATTTTCGGTTTTCTAGTTGGATTCGTTCTTGAAGAAGCTGAGTTTATGCCAAATGACAATAATTTACGTGGCGGATGGTTCGTAAGTGGTTCGTAAGTGGGAGTACTGGGGAAATATATTCGAAAGGTGAAGGAACCAAGACAAATATGCGAATCATGAAGGGAAGTGTGATAACTTGCATTTTTGATCGAGCGAGAAACTGCGTCAGCTTTGAGGTTGATGGTGAGTTGCTGCGAGTGGCTGAGTCTGATTTATCACAAGTCAAAGTCTACGCAGCTGCGAGTATTCAACAACTGGATATCCAGCTTAGCATTGAGGAATAGAGAGAGCGTGATAGCTTGTCTCATATATTAATGAATGTGTTATTATGGCTCATGCAGAATCTTAAATTTAATTCATTCGTGCGCCGAGAGGGCAGCGTTAAATTGCACAAATCTGTTGCTTAACACAGTCCGTTAGATGGTCATCGACTAAGACACAAGCACGAGCCACTGGTGTCTGAAAGCATTAACACCATCGCGCTGTTTTTCCAGGCTTGGGTCTCGGAAGCATGTCCGTTACGTCTTGCATGTGATGAAGGAGATCAAACGTTAAAGCTGATATGTCGTTAGTTCCCTCGATTTTTCTTCAATTTCCTTCATACTTCTGAGTCTGCGAGGTCTAGAGGTATTTCAATGTGCCTCCGTTGCCTCGGTAGTTTCAAGTTGCTCGACCATCAGCTTAACGCATAGAAACAAATATACCCAATGCATCAGAAAAATCAATCTGAAATCCATGGCAAGATGTTTCACATATCGAACAACCGTTTGTTGAGCGAGAAGATCACAATACACGCATCACACCGCACCAAAACGCACTGTCCAAACGTATTCTATTCACTGCAGTCGAAGCGCTATGAGCATAGTCTGGAATATTCGCGTACGGGTAAATTTCAGTTTCCGCAAATTGTGATCAAGCCAGATTCAAGCACTCAGAGCACCCTCAGCTATCGACAATTGGGTTGTGCGTTTCGAAAGTTGGCATTATTTGGCACATAGTTGAACTCGAACTAATTGATGAAACCGAGTTGTCAGAGGCTTTGCAAGAGAAATATCAGATGCATTTTGGGGATCGACACAGCACCGGTGTGACCATAGTCAGTCGCCTATGCTGGTATTCCCCAAGTGCTGCTCAATGAAGCGACCATTACTGTGTCACTGGTAGAGTGCCGAAGCAATAGCAATCCTATCTATGGAGCACACGACGCCCTTCTTTGCGTATGCTCGCTTAAATCTTCGCTTTGCTCGTAGAGGAAATTCCATCAGTTCAACAGCATTCTGAACTTCGTGCGCACGCGAATAATCTGTTTAATGGATCGATCAAATCAAGAGACTCAGGCAGACACGCGATTGAATTGATTACTCTATATACCCCCGTGACTTGGAACCCTCAAAACACGGGAAAGTCTAGAATTGTCTGAAGATAACTGAGTTGTTGCTTGCACACAAAAATACCAGTCGGTCCCTTCGCTACATCCATGCGTGAGATATTTCAATCGCTTGGATTACCTTGCTTCAGTCCTCGAAAGTGTGTACGTGTCTTAAGAATTATGCAGCGGCAACTGGATTCACGCCATACAAAGGAACATAAATATCGTGCGGATGCTATTTGTATGCACGCTCTTTTGTCAAGGCTACAATCATGAAATTACATACAAGATTTTTGATATCTCAATAAACAGTGTCGTGACCTGTATTTTAAATCGAGATAGTGAAAGCTCGAGTTCTGAAATCGACCACCATTTGGTTTAATAACTTAAAAGCTATTGAAAAATTAAATATGCAAGCAAAATCATAATTGAGAAATCCTACACGAAAAAAAATATCTGCTCGAGATTTCCCCCGTCTATAAGTTTAGAATACTCTAGAATATCAAGTATGCTGCTGGAAACTCTAGGAAAGGTGAATGATGACAACTTTTAAACGAATTCAGTCAGACTAGTTAAGGATCAGAGGGATATTTGAGCTCAAAGGAAACAATAACAAAATGATTGAAGTTTACAAGACGATCTTTTGCATCGCAACGACTCATCTACCGAGTGGCCTGCACCTCATTCTGCTTGTTATTTCCCCTAAGAATTCTCTGAAATGCTTGCACACTATAGAGTTGTAGATTTATGGAATTTATACGCACATTGCGACAAATCTACAAACTCAGGCGGCCATTGACAGCATGCAAGTCCTGGTACGGCCGGACAGACATCATCTGAAATGAGCCCACGTTCCATCTCTTTGTTACACATCAAATAGACATATTTCACTCTGACGGCTTCTCGTGCGACCGCTGGAGGTTCGCCAGAATGGCGCAGATCACGACGGTTAGTGCAATGTCCATATTGGGAGCGACTTCGACGTAGTACTTCTTCCGTGAGACCTCTTCTGGGCAATAGATCTTGGCCACTGGTTCGCGATTGCCTGTGCGTCCTCGATCCAGCCAGAAGCACGCGTCACGCCGCCGCCAGTCACCAATAAAGCCGATCTCACACTTGTCATTCGTCAGTACGTCAGTGAACAGAGCAGTGACCATGGTTGCCTTGCCCGAGTCGTAATGTGCCCAGATTTCAAACGTGGGATCGCCGTCATGATCAGTTCCAGCATGGACGTAATGGGTCCCGCGAAGCGAGAATGTCTTGGGTCTGTAGCTTGCGACAATGTTCTGGTTCCCGTCGAGCAACGTCACTCTCCTTGATAGCATGGATTGGTTCTGTGTCTCGAACCAACGGCCTCCGCTCTGGGCGTCAATGAACGTGAGGCCGGAGTGAAGGTAGTGCGGCTTCTCTTGAAGCTGGACGTGCGTTGGAATGCAGAAGCGAGGATCAATGGCAGCTACAGGTTTCGATTGCGCAATGAGCGGAACGTCTCGCATCTGAGAACCAGCGGAGCCCATGAAGCAGCAGCAGAGGAATGAGAGTCGGAATGTGAAGTAGCTCCATGAGTGAGAGTGGTACTTGTACCCAGAACCAAATTGACCAATCAGAATCCGAATAAATGGGTATCTTCAATATGTGCCGAAGTTGAAGTGGTGCACACTATAACAGATCGAAACGACCACAAAGTTTGTTCGCAGACCACATATCCAGTCTCAGGCCTGTGTTCGTCTTGCTGCAAGAATCAGCACGAGGTGTCCATTTGATCGTGGCTTTGTGGTCAAGTTACCCTCCCAGAGTACAATAAAAGCGCTGTCGTCGTGCTGAAAGTCACACTTGACTGCACACAAACAATTTGATTATGCCAATTTTCATTTTTGTTTTTTGCTGTTTGACCTTACTGTCTCAATGCTTAAGGTTTTATTACATGATGGAGACTTTCAATTTATAGGCATTTTCTATACTTTTAAATGAATGTATCCAGTTTAACTATCTAATCTAGTTTATTCGATTATCATGTTTCGTAGGTTTTTGAGATTAAGCCTCTTTCTCACAATGAAGTGGCATTTCGGAATTCTATCCAAAACAACCAGACCAATAGTTCTCATATTTAAAAGTCACGCTGAAAACTTAAACAAGACCTGTCGGTGGAACGATCGGGAACGATCGGGATGTTAGTATTAGGTGCCAGTAGTTACCATCTACTGGCACCTAATACTAACGTCACGCGAGATTAAAAGTTTCAAAGGAATTGAAGCCTTTCATTATACGAATATACACTGAGCCATGCATTCTTCTACTGTAAGCTGCAAACGGTCACGTCGTACGCTACGTTCAGTCCAGTAGAGTGACCTGGACGTCCAATTTGTCAAAGCTTAACGCAACGTAGAGTTCGACCTGTGGGATATTTGAATAAGCCACTCCGTACAGAGTGCCATCCACTTCGAATCGAATCGAATTGTCCTCTCGATCCAAAATGCAAGTCACGATGCTACACGCACCTATTTCTTCTGATGAGTAACTCTCGCCTACGTGGCCGCCTTGAGAAAAGAGTTCTCCATCGACTGCGAAAATATACCAGCCACAAGTCTTATCCATCGGAGCATTGGGACTGAATCCAGCTGCTGTCGCGAAACCAATGGAAACTTCAAGCCTGTCAACGTCGGAATTCAGGGAATCCAGTCGCACAGAAAACCTCTCACACGGATTTAACGATCGGACCGACTGGTGCCAACGGGTGCTGACAGCAACTTGATTCCCACCAGATAACCGGATTCCTTTGCCACACATTTGAGGATCCCAAGTCACTGGCGGATACGACACAGAGCCACAAAGCGGGATTTGCAGATAGTCGAGCGTCTCCTGAAGCATTCGGATTTGATCTAATCGTAACCCAAGGAAGGAGAACTTGCCTGTACGCAAATAATCCAGCACACGGTCAAAGTTTTTAGAATTTCGGTCGATAAAATACGCTCCGTCGCTATCTGGTTCCCAGAGACCCGAGCCCAGCATTGCATGGAAATAGCTGCCTTGAACACTTAGCAACTGCGATTTCCCAATGCAGAAGATCTTGCCGCCCACATTGAGTTTGATCATTTCGGCCGCATTAGCTACGCACGCTTGTATTTTGAGTTCACGCGCTTCCCAGTTGGCCTCTTTGGACTACCAACGCAAGTCGCTTGGCTATCAGTTCTTCGTTGGACTCAACCATCGTTTCTCGAGCTGGGGACATATAGACACACTTCGTAGATTTGAGAAGACCGTCTGTTTTCGAGTCACAAACGGTCAAATCAACGATTATCGTTATGCAGCGACGAGCCACCTCCTGTCGCCCATAATCTCAATCAACGTCCTCTGTGGAAACCTGTTGTAGATTGCCAGCTACAGAAATCCTTCGCGTTCAAAGCCCACGACTACACCCTGGCTTCGGCACCGCTGTTCCAGGTCCGCGTCTTGTAAAAATACGGCATGGTATCTAAGATCAGCTTCTGGCGCATGCGTGACGGCAGAAGAGCTGGGATTTATCTCGAAGCTCGTGACGCCGCTTTGCACGTTCAGACATGTGTCTCCGATTTGAATCTGGAGCGGCTGGCCCTGCGTCAGTTCTTTGAGCTGCACGCCTCAGGTCTACAGAAACGCCAGGTATGGCGCCCATTGACCGCGCTTGACCCATTGCAACCATCATCCCTTAAAGAGAGAACACAATGTGTTGTTTCTTGTTAATGTTGATTCCACAAAGAAACACGTGACTGAGAAGCAGCCAGCCACATGAGCTAATAGCCCAACATTCCGATGGGATTCGGCTTGGTTTGCACATCATAATTTTCGTCCTGGCTCTGCTTGTCAGTGAGAATAGCGCAGAGCATGACGATCAGTGCAGCATCCATGTTGGGCGCAATGTCGATGTGGTAGCTGGTTCGCTTCACGCCCTCAGGACAATAGATCTTGGCCACCAGCTCGCGAGTGCCCTTAAGGCCTCGGTCCAGCCAGAAGCAGCCATCGCGCATGCGCCAATCGCCACTGAAGCCGATCTCGCATTCCACGCCACTCAGAACGTTCTTGAACACGACGCGGACGGTCGTTCCGTTGCCACGATAGTACCGAGCGAAGATTTGGAACAGCGGGGAGCCCATGTGACTGGATCCGGCGCGAACAGACGTCATGGGCTTGAACGTAAACGGTTTTGGCTTGTAATTGGCGATCGGCGTCTGGTTCGCATCCAGCACGAGTCTCCGGCTCGACATAATCTGCGTCTTGGTCTCGAAGCAAATGGCTTCGCTGTGGACGTCGAGGAAGAAGCGGCCGACAGTGAGAGACAGCGATATCTCTTGCGGCTTTTGTTTCAGCTGCACGAGCTCAGGGCCGCAGAAACGAGGGTCGATTGCGACTACTGGTTGAGTCGGGCGGAAAGGTGAAGAACTGTGCGTCTGGGACGAAATGTTGGAATGAGGCAAAGAACATGGCCAACGTGGTACTTGAATCAGCCAATCAGCTGCATATCGACAGCCATGCACCCAAAGTTCTCTCTAGAGGTGGGAAGGTACTACATGTTTGATGTATAGTAATTAGTAGTTCAGCATCTGGTTGAGTCCTAATTGATACATTGCAAATTTAACGTAAATACTCTGCACCTGCTGACAGAATCATACTATGGATTCTGAGTCTCGGCATCCAATGCACCCATTTTCTTCTCGAAAGCAGATATGCAAAGTCCTAACTAATACTGGATTTTGGTACCACCGTATTATCACCTGATATTTTCCATAAAATGAGGCGACAGCTTCAGTTCCACGTATTGCCACTGCAGGTCCAGCGCACAGCATGGCAATCAACGTGTCGTCCATGCTTGGCGCAATAGCGATGTAGCTGTTCCTTTGGCCAGAGCTAGAGAAGACTTGCTTCTCTTCCAGCTTCACGAGCGTCGGGACGCAGAAGCGAAGGTCGATGGCGGCCACAGGATTCTCCTGAGCGGTGAACGTCTGAGAAGTTGATGGCCACTAAGGGCTCTGAAGACGAAACCTGAAAGGATTCAGGGTATGAGCAGGTCCAGCACGTACTTAACGCCTCCGCCCCACGTCTGATTCAGGTACGTCCGTATGTTAGCCCTACAAGACGTGACTTGACTTGTTTGTTGTATTGCCTGTGATAAGTACGGCGCCTGCGCTTAGAAAACGCGATACATGAGTTTTGGGGATATCTGTAACGGGATAACCGTTACTAGCATACACTGGGTATGCGCGTTTGAGGAACGTTCACCAACAGCAGCTCTGTGCAGTGTACAGAGTATGCGGTATTAAAGGGAAAGGCCTTTAGGAGGGAGAAAACTGAAGTGTCGGTATTTAAGTTAAGTACGTGTCTAAAACCTAAAACCTTATGTAAATCTAAGCAGGCGGGGTAGGAGCCACGACGTTTGTCTCTGATTAGCTATAAGCCAGGGTCCTTAAGCCAATTATCCACCAATGGGGATGAGGTCACTAATTTAGTACCGAGGTACTTTAAATAGGACAATAGTCCTATGCTTTGTGTGTGCCACACTAAAAGAGGTCGACGGTACATGGTACCGGATTTCCTTACAGACCATGGGTCTGTTGTGTAACAAGCCCTGTTTCAATATCCCCAACCTGCACAGCAAAAAACTTTATAAAGTCGAAAACTCCAAATTTTATGTTTTTTATCCAACATGTGAGATGGCCCTTTTATCGAGAGTCCTACTGCGTGCAGGAATCTCAGGACAAAGGCACCTCAATCCAAAGCAGTCATCAAAACAAAGAGTAGAAAAAAATGCAAACAGCCCAAGTCTGTTCATGTGTTACACTACAATCATCAACAACGCAACATCCTACGCGTCGCTGACAACCGCTTCGGGGTCCTCCTCTTCCTCCTCTTCCCCCTCCTCCTCATCGGGTTCTTCATGGCGCGCTACAAGTGACCCAGCATCCTGGTCGTCTGCAGGCCTACTCGCCGTGTTTTCGTCTCTCAAAACAGCACCAGAGTCCGCGCCGCCTGTGCCGGAGTCGTCAGCATTGGCTGCGCCAGTACCAGACTTAGCGCCAGTGTCCTCAGCGCCGGTGTCACCACCGGTGCTCCCTGCGCCGTTACCTGAAGCTGTTCGTTTGCGCTATCTAAGTGGGCGACCTGGGTGACGCATTTGGATGTCCTTCCCAGCAGTAGATGTAGGCCGATTTTTGCCGGCGTCCCACCGATCATACCAGATCTGGGCACACGTCAAGGAATTGAGAGGATCACCAGGACCACGATAGCGGGCTCTGTTGCAGAGATGTAAGCTGTAGATACAACATGTTCATTCCAAGTCAGCACACGTAAGAACTATACAACATATGTACAAAACGTACTGAGCGGATCCTTAACTGCACCCCTTGCAGTAGTACTTAGTGTTCACCCTCTTGTCCCCCTTCTTGTGCAGAAGACTACACACCTTGCAGCTGCGCGCTCGTCATTTGCGGGTCCCATGGACGATTTGATAGTCTGGACACTCTTCTATCACATGAAGGTACGATGATCCTTCCTCATCTTCGCCTTGTTGCACCGAACATGTTCCTCGCACATCCTATCGAAGAAATAAGAACGCACCATCAACATGACCAAGATGTGATAAGCCACAAACCTCTCGTTCAAATTCTTCCTCTGTCATGTACAACAGCTGGATTTGGGGTGCACTCGTGAACTCGCCATGATCCGCAACCTTCCCGAACTGCTCCTTTTGAACTTCCCGGTAAAGGATACATGCATTGACGATAGCTATATCAACAAGGCCAAAACAGATCGTCTTGTAGTACTTCATGCACGTGATTGCCAGTTGCGCGGAATAGCGTTGAAGGCGAAGCTGGTCGTGCACGTCTACCCCACCCATCCAGCACTGGTAGTCGCGCATCATGGATGGGCACGAAATGACCAGCTTATCGCCACCACTCAAGCGCCGTTCTACATCCAACATGCACATCCAACATGATACGACATGTTAGTCTAAATCACACATGAGACAGACATAGTCTAACACGTATCACAGGTTACCATTGCGCGGCTCCCTCCGGTGCACAGAAGCTGGACAGGCTTACCATCCCACCAAACCGAAGCACTCATATTAGGGCAGATCTTTGATGCTGCGACCCGAGTTATCCCCCGCGGTATGTCCTTCGGCCGGTGGCGATTCTTCTCTGTCACCTCGACTGGATATCCGATGCGTCTTGCCATAATCGTTGCGGTGCAGCAGCTGCAAAGCCAGCTGCACCGACGTGTAAAATCGATCCGTCACCACAGCATGAAACACACCGTCCTTTGGGTCAGGCAAACCAGCGTTGAGATTCCGAATGACGGCCGACGAACCCGAATTAGGATCCGCAGAAATATCTGCAGCGTTGCCGCTGACTTTGTCCTCGTGTTGGTCTTTCCCACAGTAATAAATTTCAAGTCTAGATACAACATAGCAAGGATCTTTAGTTCAACAAACTAGTTGGAGGATACAACATGCGCGACTTGGGGAATAAAAACCACATACCTCACGCAGTAAGATGTCTTGGCACAGCAGGTCATGAACAATTTCGCGCCCACTTGTGCGGCTTACCCTTCAGGTACTGACGTGTGCGGTTGCGGTTGTACGTACTTCTTGATGGTATCACAGCTTCATCGAAAGCCATCACCGCAGGAGTCTTGTAAGCCTGGCGGAAGGTTCGTTGCAAGGTGTCGACGACAGAGCGCACTTGCCAAGCTCTGTCCGTGGCTGACTTGAGGTGACTATTATCGGTGAAGTGAAAGTTGGCCATGATGTGCGCGAATCACGCGCGGGACATGAAGCGCCCGAACGTACCGGCGGGAATCGCTCCTGCGACGTTGTGTTCCAGTGATATCGAAAATGCCGGGTGCGAGGACACAGAGACGGGGAAATGAGGAGACCAATCACTATGAGGATCTCGTGAGGCTTGATGTCAGCCTTTTTGCTTTCACGTTCCATCAGCTGCCGGCGTGTCTTTGGGTTCTCTCCAGTCTGACGCAGGAACATGCGTTCAACACGCGCCACCAAGTTCTGCATAAAGTATCGGTTTGATTCTCGACCGCCTTGCGCCACAGAGACTTGGGCATATGGTTAAAAAAGAGGGCCAAAGGAGACCCCACAATGGTCACGACAGAGTGCGTCGGTCCGGTATCACCGTCATACAACATTGGGTAGTGGAGGTCAGGAGGAAACTTGTTGGTGTCTACATGTTGGAGGTAAAATTAGAACATGTTGTATCTTCCAACATATCGCATCGTCGACCACTCACCAGTCTCCCAACCTCCGTTTCGCATTTCGCGGATGGTGTTCTCGTTCCGTGACAGATTCAACAGGTCCTCTCAAGTTGCTTGATTCCACGAGTGCGTGGAAGCCGTTGTCGTAGCAGATACAGTTTCTTTCTCATCTGCACAAGGGATCTCGTTCACTGCCATGTACTCCGAAACCACAAGCTCCTCGTCGAATCGGAATCAGCAGTCACCCTCCGATTCGCAATCTGAGGGTAGAGCAGCGTATCCATTAGCCTTCAAATCGTCGGGCAGAGGAACTACGTTGATATCAGCCGAGTAGTCCGGCTCAGGTGTTTCAGCTGGAAGGTGCTGATGTGGGGTGGAAGAAGCAGGGGTGCATGGACTCGGAGAGCTTGGACTCCGAGGATGACGAGAAGCCATTGTGGCACAGACTCAGTACCCGATTGTTCTTCATGTGGGGTTGTCTTCCTTTTTGCCTTTGGTGCCTGCTTCTTTTTTCCTGCCGCAACGTTCGCCCTTGCCTCACGGATGGCTGCGCTGCATTCGACGCTTCCTGACACCTTTCTGTGTTCGCGGTTGCTCGAGCAGACACAAGAGTCGCCCGTGCGGCCGTAGCCTGACTCCTTTCCAGCGCTCTCTTCTCCGACGCAGCGGGTTTGGCTTTAGCCGACACACGAGGCTTGCTCGCTTTCTTTCCTACGGTGTTTTTACCAGTTTTACGCGTGCGTTCTTCGTGCAGTTGCAGCGCCATCAGCTTACCCATTGGACGCCGCGGGGTAGCGGTGGGCACGAGCTCCTCGGCCTCATCGTCGTCATTTGGATCAAGCTCAATCTTCATGTTGGATCATACATCATATTCGGTCAGTACATGTTGTCTGTATCCAACATGTGTTCCCCAACTAACCATATCGACGTCTTCTTCCTCGCCCTTTTCTTCCGCATTCTACATGTTGTATATACAACCACAATTTGGTCAAACTATAGCACATTCATATTGGAGGACCCATCACATACTGATTGTCTTCCTCGCGCTTCTTTGAATAGACGCATCCGATCACTGCGCGTTTTGGGAGGCGGTGCCTGTTCACTTGTCGCTGAAGGACCGTCAGCCGTGGGAGCACGAACGGCAGCGGAGACAGTCGACGCTGGCGCAGTCGAAGCGGAAGTCGATGGGGCTGGCGAGGTCGATGGGTTTGGAGCTGTAGGTGGCGCTGGAGCTGACGCTGGAGATGGCGTTGGAGCTGTAGGTGACGCCGGAGCTGGAGCTGGCGAGGGCACTGGAGATGGCACTGGAGTTTGAGCTGCATCTTCGTCACGAGGAGACCCCGTGTCTTCTGACGAGACGTCATACGTCAGAAGCAGGCTGGATTCGCGGTTCGCGTCACCACCCACACCTTGGCGAGCCCAGTGTTCGCTGGCGACCCGCATGCGATCCGCAGCGGGTACGCCTTCCAGCTTCTTCAGCAGTTGGTTCTGCGCCATCCGCGTGCGTCGTACAGGAACCTCTTTGTCCATCTTCTCTTTGTTGGACGAAAGCTCGGAATGAGTGGACGTCTGTCGCGTGGGGGGGATCCCAACCGTTTCATCCAGTTCTTTTTCTACGCTCTCTTCCCATCCTCAAAGCCCCCCTTCTCTAGACAGACAATACCTATCCCTGTGCAAAGAGTGCATAATTGCGGCGGCGCACAAATTAAAATAATTTCGGTTTGACTTGATTAAAGTATGCTTTTAATTTTTTCCAGCCATTTCTATTTGAAGCAATTCCGCATGTTGGACCGTCTAACATGTTCAAATTGTTCACATGTTGGACGATATAACATCGGGCGCGGAGGGGTTAACCCTCAGACGGTCAAACATGACTGTACAGTAGCTATTCGCTATGACAGTACGACGTCATTGCAATAATGGACAAGACGTGAACTGCTCTTATCCAGTTTATGTCGGTCCGCCAGTATATGGCAGAGCATGGCAATCAATGCGATGTCCATGTTTGATACGATGGCGATGTGGAGCTTCCTCCGCGAGACGCCGTTCAAACAGTAAACCTTCGCTACCAACTCACGAGAACCTGTGCGACCTCGGTCCAACCAAAACCCGCCGTCGCGGCGAGACCAGTCGCCCACAAAGCCGATCTCGCACGGCACGCCGCTCAGGACGTCAGTGAACTCGACACGAGCGGTGGTTCGTCTACCGTGATTGTATCGAGCATAGATCTTAAAGGCGGCATCGCCGTCATGGTTTGCGCCGATGTGCACGTTGTGGACCGATATGAACGAGATGGTCCTGGGTCTGTAGGTCGCGATCGGGGTCTGGTTCACGTCCAACACCGTTACTCTGGAGGAGAGCAGCTTTCTGTGGACCTTGAACAAAGTGTTGCTGGCTTGTAAGTCGATGAACACGCGTCCAGTGGTGAAGTAATGTGGCTTGTCTTGAAGCTTCACGAGCGTGGGGACGCTGAAGCGAGCTTCGCCTGAGCCATGAGCACGACATCTTGCACGTGAAAACTAGGAGACGAGCCCATGAGTGGCAGGGCAGAAGAGGATGAAAGGTGAATGACACCAACAGAATCGAGCGCTGGACACTCGGTGCACCCAAAAATCCAATTGACCAATCATATCGCTTGATATGCTCCTTATACACTGGGGAAACAGTAGTTGACTTGTCTTCCTTTGTAAAGAGGGGACAAGGTACCATCACGGCAGCCGAACCTCGTAGACACAAGCAACATGATGAAGCAGGAGCCGCTGGCGAACGGCGCGAGAGAGAGTGAAGGAACGGTCTCTCGTGCGCAGCTGCACGAGGCACGTACTTATGAAAGACTCGATTAATCGTCTGCCTCGTGAATCTTGTCAGTCTTAATGCTCGTCTGTCGCTTGTACGGACTCGTAACCGCAGACATTCGATGTGCTGCCGGATCTGATCGAAGTGCTCAGGGACGTGCTCTCGGCAGCCTCGCACCAGGAAGCCACGCGCATAGGCGACATCTCTTCGTCTGTAAGGCATTCTTCCTGGGATTTGAATGACTGTCAATTGGTCTGCATACTCACACAGAGCTTCTGATACGAGCGCAGGCCACCGCAGTGAAGGACAAGTACGCGCAGGCTCTGGCGCTATTGCGTACGCTTCCAGGCACCAACAGCTCTCTGGAGCAGCAAGAGAACGCGATCGCAGAGGCCAAGGAAGAGCTCAAGCGGATCAGGTCAGAGAGAACGCCCTGGACTCGTAGTGGTCCATTGCGGCCGGTTCTCATAGCCTTCTACTGTTGTTGTCATCAGCGCCGTCGTGGAGCTGTACAGCAACACGCTCTACCGCGGAACGGACGAGCCGCGAGCAGAGATCAACGACGCATTCTCGCGTAAGAACCTGTAGATCATGGACACCATTCACTCCAGTACATCCATTCCGTTTCTTATAATGAAGATCTCACTATCTAATTAGTAAATGCCGAAGGAGTTCAGGAGCTTGATGGAGAACTCCACGCCCAAGAAGCAGGCTGCATTGGCAGGGAACGCACGCGCGAGGGCGGGACCCACGCCACGGAAGAGCGCGCTGGCGCCTTCCTCCTTCATCAGCACCTGGTAGCAGTGCAGCACGCCAGTGTACGTGCCCGCAGGAGCAGTCTGGATGCGCGACTTAAGCACATCAGCGGGGATGGCAATGGTCCAGTTGAGCATACCAGCAAAGCCTCCGGCCAGAAAGAGACGGAAGGCCGAGGCCTCGCCGTCCTTGGGCGTCATAGCGCGCTTCAGACCTTCGTAACCAGCGAAGTAGCCGACCGAGCCGGGGATATCGCGCAGCAGTGTGGCTTCCCAGCCGCGGAAGATGCTGGCAATGCCGCCTTCCTTGTAGAGCTTCTTGGCACAATCAATCATGCCGTCGTAGAGCTTGGGCTCGCCGCGTTCCATGGCCTGGGCCTGGATCTGGAGCAAGCACTTGATGCGCTCACCCGGAGCCATAACGACAGTGGCCGGGATGGCCGAAAAGCCACCGGCGAAGCTGAGCTGACCCATGCTCAGCGGCTGGTTGTCCGGCGTGCCCATGACCTTGCGCTACAAGAGGAACACATGGATCAGCTTGTGACCATAACCATCTATAGAATGAGGAAGCGGCAAACGTACCGCAATGAGCTTGCCCATGTCGTTGCCCCAGAAGCACGTGGCGAAAATGGGCGTCACGCCCACAAGCGGAGCAGACATGCCACGGTAGAGTCCACGGAACTAAAAGCACAAACAGCTTCCATCAACCACCGGAATGCAACCATTGCGACCAGTCGGATCTTTCAACTTACGCCGTCGCGAGCGACCATCTTGCGCGCGCAGTCCATGGCGCTAGTATACATGGGCGGCTGGCCGGGCAGAGGCTTCACCATGGTCTGCATGTTGACCTTGACGAGGTCCATGGGGTGGCCCACAGCCACAAGGCACACGCCGCCCACACCGCCCGTGAAGAACGACACGAGGCCCGAAGGCGGGACTAAAGATCGCAGGTCAGTCAGTCAGCCAGCGGTTCTGAAGACAGAGAGAGCTACTATACGTGTACCTTGGCTCTTGGCGTCCTTGGTCATGATGGAGAGAAGAGTGGGAGGAGGAGGAGGAGGGCGGAAGCTTCGGACCTGCGGCTGACGCGGCGACTTCAGAACTGAGCTCCTGGCTTTGGCTCTCACGTCCGGATGGCACTTGAATCTGCACGTTTACGGTGACTCTGTATTTATTCTCAAAGCCTTATTTAATTTCACAGGTTATCACCTTCTTGCGTTTCAAGGGCCAGTCTTGCAGAACAGCAACTTGGCGTTATCCCCACGGGCGCGAAACGCAACGTCCTATGCAGAAACTTATCTTGTCAGATAGACCATCGTTCCGGCAATCATTCACGCTGCTTTGTACAGGTGGAGCTATTGTTGTACGCCATTGACAGCTTCCCAAAGCAGAGCGCGTTAATCGTATTGCAGCTTCAAGAACATAGCACCGCCTCTCGTTAAATGGGGGAATCACTGTGGTCCCTTGTCTAAATCCACTTGACGAGGGACGCCTGATTACGTGTTCTTTTTTCTCACTGGTGTTCTGAGAACATTTCGGGGAAGGATATGATATTCTTTCGTACTGTACAGGTGGAGGAGAGCGAGAGGGGGACTGCTCAGGATTTCCAAGTTCGTCGTCCGGCTCGTTCTCATTGTTGCTTTTGCCGGCTCGAGCGCAAGTGCCTCAATAGTGGCCTCTCCTCTGCGGAAGAAAAAGTACCCACTCGGGTGAGCGCGTCAATCCCCGAGACATGAACCAGCATTTTAAGAAGCGCAAGAGCCGCACAGCTCCCGTGGCCAAGCAGCAGGCAAAGGCAGAGCCTACTGCTGCTGCTGTCTCCTCCACAGTTGCAGCACCTGCAGCGGATACGCCCGCAACGTCGGACGGCGCTAACCTAGCGTCGGCACTGAACGACCTCAAGGTATCACTTAAGCGCGACTTCGAGAATTTCATGCCACCTACGCCGGCTGTGTCGCCTGCGCACTCGCGCACATCAGCCAAGCGCGCCCGTGTTGAGTTCTTCCCAGCACTGGATGAATGCGAACCGCTGAGCGAAGACCGCGGAGCCAAGCTCAGTGCGAACTCTACACCCAAGAAAGCCGCGCACAGTGCTCTGCTGATGGTCAGCAACCGCCTCAACTTTGAACTCGAGCGAAGAAGGCGAAAGGAAGCCGACATGCAACCCAAGCGCAAGCGCTCGCAACAGCTGAGCTACTTTGCGATCATCGGAGCTTTCCACCGCGCAGCGCACGAGCGGAAGCTGGCGGTCGCAGTCCATTCCGTGGACGCCACAGACTGAGCCGAAGCAGTCGAGCGCTCTCTTTTTTGTAGCTTGTTTAATTTCTATTCTATCTATTTGTCACTCAAGAAAAAATATATACCTCAGTGATATCCAAAGCGTCGCTTGTCTGTCTGTTGCTAATGGCCGTCGTACAGCCAGTTTCACAAACTGGACTCTGTAGTGAGTGTGTCATTGAAAGCCAATGGCGCTGCTGATCATGTGGGAGCGTTCTCGAGCCGTTCCGCTGGCGTTTCCAGTGCCGGTCGGTGGAAGAAAAGAGCTGTTGAGTGGTCAGCAGAAACAGAAAGGGCTTTCAAGGGCAGAGGCAGATAGACAACGAAGTCCGCCAGCAATGCCTGATCTTTTGTGCACCAACAAAGGCAGTTGATGGCGGTAGAGCTGCGATCCTTGGATGGACCACAGAGCCAAGTGAATGGGTGCGCGGGTCCTCCCACTCGACCCATTTGCGTCACAACGGGTTGCTCCAATCAGTACAGTACTGTGCGCTGACCCGATTACGATGAGACACCGCAGAATCAGGTGGAGGTCACAGACAGCAGTACCGTGAATCGCTGAACTTAAGGTTAGTCAGTGCGAACCTAGTGACGTGCACTTATTTATAGACGGTGATGGGCATCTGAGCAACCATATTCAGCACGCAGCGCATCTCGCCACCGCGCTTCGCCTCTCTTGCTCGCTCTCTGCGCCTTGATGGGCGGTTGTAACAATGGAAGAAACAGCGGACACCAAGACGCAAGCCACTCAGCCACGTCCTCGCTGTGGTACGTGGGTGTGATCGTGAGCGTCGTGGGCTCCATCTGCACCAACATGGGCGTCAATCTGCAAAAATACTCGTTCATGAACGAGGCCAAGCGCGCGATCAAGCTCAAGCGCGGCTACTTGCGCCAGCCTTTCTGGGTCATCGGTACGAGCTTGTTCTCAGCGCGGGAGATTGCCGCGTGGTCATGCTGGTTCTGTGGGGTGTCGCAGGCCTTGCTCTTGTGATCGGCGGCAGTGGACTCGACTTTCTCTCGTTAGGCTTTCTACCACAGTCGCTGGCCACGCCAGTGGGCGGAACGACCATGGTCGCCAACGTAGTATTCGCCTCTCTGTTCCTCAAGGAGCGGTTCAGTCGCATCGTACGTTCGCTACACTATACAGAGCTCACAGGACAAGCAAAGCTCACGCGATGCTCGCTTGTTGCAGGACGCTATGGGCACGTGTCTAGTGCTCGCAGGCATTTGTGTCGTGGCTGCATTCGCCAAGAAAGAGAGCGACTGCTACAACGTCAGTGAACTCGTGAGTCTTTATACAGAGCCGCTGTTCATCATGTACATGGTCGTCATGGCGCTTTCGTGTGCGGGGCTCTACCTGCTGACCAAGCGCATGGAGTTCCTGCTCAAGCGCTACGGACCGTCGTCCCGCAAATACAAGCGCTTTGCTCGCGTGCGTGAGCAGTTCCCAATGGGTTAATCTCTTGTCGCACTCACTCTGTCTCGCTTCTGTGGCAGTTCCATCCGATCTCGTATCCAGCGCTCTCGGGTGTGTTTGGAGCGCAGTCCGTACTGTTCGCCAAGTCCATCGCAGAGCTCGTGAAGACGTCGGCAGATGGTTCGGACCAATTCATGACCGCCGGCACGTACGCCATCGCCATCTCCATGTTCGTCTGTATCTTCCTGCAGGTTGCAATCGCTGTCCTTTTCGATCGACGCAGGATCGCAGTGCTCACTCTCTTACGCAGATCCACTGGCTGGCGCATGGACTCCAGAGCTTCGACGCTGTGTTCATTGTCCCAGTCTTTCAGTGTTTCTTCATCTCGGTATCGATCTTCGGCGGTGGCGTCTACTTTAAGGAGTTTAACGACATGTCCACCATCTCAGTACGTCTCCCTCGGTCCCCTTCGTGCGCTCTGGTGCTCATTGCTTCTGTGGCTGCTGCAGCTGGCTATGTTCTTCCTGGGCGCCATGATCACGCTCTCTGGGGTCTTCATCCTCTCCAAGCGGGAGATGAACGTGCTCAAGCCTGGCGGCAAACTGCGCGCCTGCGTCAAGGTCGTGATCTTTATCAAGCGCGTGCAGCGAGCGAGGTCCATTGATCACACGTGGGTCCAGCCGGACGATATGCCGCTGGTGGAGGTCAAGTCTTTCAAGGTCGTCAGCGAGAAGACGTCGCCCCGAGTGAGTCATTTGGAGGGCGCGATTCCTCCACGTCGGATCTCCAAGGCATCCGTCATGCCCGTCGACACACTGTACCCGCCCAGCTCTGACCAGCAGTCAACGCTGTCCAACAGCAGAAGCAGCACCAACAAGGTCGTGGCCGATCGCTCGGACGACAAGGCGCAGCTGAGCAGGCAGATCAAATCAACACAGTGAACCTATTTCATCAGAGTGCTAATGTATCTTGGCAGTCTCTCTATGACTTGGAGCACACCTTGCCCACGATCTACGTGAAACCCTAGAGCTCCTTCTGCAGCGCATCTAGCAGTATGAGAGTGAAGCAATCCTCCTACGCCACGTGAATTGATACAGCGGTCAAGTGTAATATAATAAGATATTGAAACAGTATTCATTGATTACAATTGATTTGGACGCAGCAACAACAGTAGAAGCACACACTCTGCTTCACGCGATTACGCTTGCTCACGTTAATGCCGGTGACCTTCGCGTCTACGAAAGCCGAGCTGCACAGAAGCCACTTCTTCCATCTGATTCCTCGAAGTGCCACGAATTCAAGCGCTTGTTGTAAGCGTTCTGGCTCGAGCTCAATAGAACGCTCGAAAAAGACAGAACTTCGAAGAAGCACACGAAGGCGGGACGAGAGATTGAAGACAAGCAAGTAGACGTGAATTACGGTGCAGAAGGAAGCGTTTCGACCTTCAAACCTCCAAGAATCCATTTACGCCCTGGATAACCTCCAAATAAACCTCCTTGAATATGATGCTGAAGGAATGCTCAAGTCATGGCAAATTGCCGACTGAGGAAAACTTGTTGAAATTCTTGAAGAAGATTGCAAGACGATGAGCTTTGACCAGCAGTCCAACAGCAGAAGCAGGGTCGTGGCCGATCGCTTGGACGACTAAGCACAGCTGAGCAGGCAGATCACATCAACACAATGAACCTATTCTCACCAGAGTGTTGTATGTATCTTGGCAGTCTCTCTATGACTGGCTGGTCTAGGCCTGTTTAATGAGCGTCGAGCGCAGCGCATCCACGAGCTGCTGCTGGGCATCTCCAGCCTCCGGGAACACAAACCGCTCGCCCGTGATGAGCTCGTAGAGCAGGATGTATCGGCGCGAGAGCTCGAGCACGAGCTCCTTGGGCGCCTCGGGCAGCACAGCGTCCTTGTACGGGTCGCAGTGGTCCTTGAACCACAGACGCAGGAACTCCTTGTCGATATTCTCGGGCGACAGGCCTTGCGCCATGCGCGTCTCGTACGAGTGCGCGAGCCAGAAGCGGCTCGAGTCGGGCGTGTGGATCTCGTCGATGAGCAGGATCTCGCCCGTGGCCTCGTCGATGCCGAACTCGTACTTGGTGTCCACGAGAATGAGCCCGCGCTGCGCGGCCTGCTGCTGGCCGAAAGCGAAGAGCTCGAGCGCCTTCTGCGCACAAAAGTCCCACTGCTGCTGGGTCATGCGGCCGCTGGCCACGACCTCGGTGCCTGAGATGAGCTCGTCGTGCACGTCGTCCTTGGTCGTGGGCGTGACCATGTTGTGCGGCAGCTTCTGGTGCTGCACCAGGTCGTCGCTGAGCTTGTTGCCGCAGAAGTCGCGGCAGCCGTTCTTGTAGTTGGTCCACATGGACGTGCTCGTGGAGCCCGTGATGTAGCCGCGCACGACGAACTCCACAGGGAACACGCGGCACTTCTTGCACAGCATGGCCGACGGGTGCGGCGTGGCCAGCAGGTGGTTGCCCACGATGTGCTGCGTGGCGTTGAACCACCACACGCTCGTGAGCGTCAGGACGCGGCCCTTGTACGGCACTGAGGCCAGCGACCGGTCGAACGCGCTCTGACGGTCCGTGGACACGAGCAGCACACGGTCCTCGAACACGTAGATGTCGCGCACCTTGCCCACGATCTGCTTGAAGGCCGGCAGCTCCGCCTTTAGTGCATCCAGCGACGTGAGCGTGAGGCAGTCCTCTGGCCGCAGCTGCGCCACGTAGCTCTGCGTGCGCGTCTCGGCCTCCTGGATCAACGGACTGCTCATGGCGATTACTGAATTGCTTCAATGTGGTAGCGGTGAGTGGTGCCCGTGGCTGTGCCTGTGGAAATGCATATATATATGCATTCTCAGAGACAAAATGCACACATGGAGAAACGACCTTGTATCAGGATAGGGCTTGTAATAAAGCTATACTTGGAGACACCAGATCCGATTGCGGTGGAAACTCATGACCGAATAATCCATACTACTGCGCAGAAGACGTTCAGATCCAGCATGCTGTCAGCCAGGCATTGCTGCCATGAGGATTTTACTTCATGAGCCACCAGTGTTTCCAATTTATAGGTTCAGCTCCCAGAGGGAGTTCTATCGAAATAGATCGCCATTTTCAGCAGAAGACGGTCTAGTATTAGACGTCCGTCTGCCTGTTCGCACCATTCGCCTCTTCTCCCAGTGGCCGCGATGGACAATGGCGAGTGGAGCGCCATCCTTCTCGTAGGCGCCAATATCCAGAGCAATCACGAGGTGAGCGCACGTCTGGGTGAGCTCTGCGGCCAGAAGCTTGGCGCTTGTGATGCAGAGCGGACGCCCGTGCTGCAGCTGCAGACCAAGTACTACACAGCACCAGTGGAGCTCCACGCGCAGCATGTGCAGCTGAACGCGCTGGTTACTGGAAGCAAAGCGCTGCCGCATCCGCTGCACGAGTTCGAAGCCATCATCTGCGTCGTGGACTCAGAGAGCGAGGATTCGTTTCTCCACGTGCACAAGTACGTGCAGGATCTGCTGGAAGAGCACCCGGCCTTCGACGTGTGTCTCATGGTCAGTCTCCCGTCGGCGACTGGTACCAGCAACAAGAGCGCGACGCATCGCCAGAGGCTGGAACAGTGGTGCCAGGACAACGAATTCGAGCTCGTGGATGCATCTGAAGCACATGTGAACCAGACGGATGCCGGCAACGAGACATGCGGCATGGAACGCGTGCTGGAGGCGCTGCACTGCCAGATGTGGCGATCCATGGTGATGGGCGGCCCAACCTCCTTCAGCAGCACTCAGGCCGATAACGACGCTATCGCGGCCGTTGAGATCGTCGCTGGAGCGTCTGTTGCTATTGATGAGGAGCCTATAACGACTGAAGTGTCATCGCCAGCGCCTGCAGAAGATCGCCTCGAAGCGCTCTTTCGGGGGCTGGAAATGGCCGGCCCCTCTGTCGGCTTGGACGACGACGAAGAGATGGACTTGAATGCCTTCAGCTCGCTGATCGACGAAGTGCGTCGCGTTCGAGAGAACGGCCAGTCACTCATGGACGAAGAGCGGCGGCAGCAGGCCGCAGCCGTCGCCATGCGCCTCTGGAATCTCTTGGGCAGCGATGAGGAAGGCGACGACTCAGATAACGAGTAGATACGTACACCTGATTGACCAAAATGAACTGATTTTATATCTAATATTCATATTTCATTGGATATAATTGTCGAGTGGTGACTTTGGATTGGCTGAAAAGCATCAATGGATGACCGCTGCTCCCATTTTCGAAAGCCATGGCCGACGGACGCGAAGTGAACCTGCTGGATCTGTCGCTCGAGCAGCTCAGCTCGCTCAAGTCGCAGTTGGAGCAGGAGCTCAAGCAGCTCACGGCCTCCTTCGGCGGATTGCGCGAGGCCCAAGCGCGATTCGCTGAGTCCAAGGACGCGCTCTCGAGCCTGAGCGACAAGAACCTGAACAAGCAGATCCTCGTGCCGCTCACAGCGTCCATGTTCGTGCCAGGCACGCTCTCGAATGTAAACGAGGTGCTCGTGGACGTGGGCACGGGCTATTTCGTGGAGCAGAAGATCGAGGACGTCAAGGGGTTCATGGACCGCAAGGTGGCGTTCTTGCAGACCAACACCGACTCGCTCAAGGAGGTGCTGACCAACAAGCGCAACATGCTTGAAGGCGTGATCACTGTCATGCAGGAGAAGCTACGGTACGCCGACTCGAACTCGTCGCAGTAGGCGCGTTGGATAGTATTAGCAGACGTTTTGTCTCTCTTGAAGCTCCAGACGCCGCGAACTGCTGGATCAGGAGACGAGAAGCGAAGGAACATGGAGCGACAAAAGTATAACGATTTTTTTGTCTCTATCATTAAGCTGTGCGTCGCTCTGTCTGTGCTCATGATAGTGCTATACATCAGGCACTGGTGGCAGCACGCACATCGGATCTCACGCTCTTCTGGTGCTGCAAAGGCCTCGCATCTGGATCGTCTTGCTGTCTCTAATAAATATGCACCAGACCGTAAGACAGCGTCCAGAACAGGATGAACGACAGCGCCTGCGAGAACACGCCGCTGAAGATGAAGGACACCGTGTTGGAGTTGAAATACACTTTGACGTCCATGCGCAGCTTGAACACCCAGAGCGCCGTGGCCGTGACGATGTACATGGCAGCGAGGAACGCGAAGCCTGTGAGGCCGGTCATGCCCGTGATGCCGGCAATGCAGCCCGAGACGACGCACATGGCCGTGTGGCAGAACTCCACAGCCTGCTCGTTCTTCTGCACGTTCTCCATGGAGAAGAACTCCACGTCCTTGCGCTGCAGTGCCTCCATGGTGATCGGATCTGTGTCGTTCTCCCCCGAATTCCCCCCTCGTGCTTCACTTTACTCAGCGGTTCGACGGTCTCAGCGGTTCACTTGAACCGACTCCAGTTACGAATAGTACCGTAAGCATGCTGACTAAGTTCGGACCGTGTAATTCAAATTTCAAACGTTTGGAATTTGAACGCGACCATTAAGTACGGAAAGCGCAACTGAGTTGACGACCATGTGCCCAAAGTGCAAACTTTCCCTTGGAACGCACAGGTACGAGTTGTCTACTGCTGCTGCTGCTTGTGTTGTGGCTCTATTCTCATAGCACACTACTGCTGCTACTGTTGCCCGTCAGTTGCTGATCGTCTCGCTCTTGTGTCGCTTGCGTAGCTCTTGGCCATCGCCACGCACTCCGTCACAACCGTTTAGATCAAAGGACGCGTATCAGTCGACCGAATAGACAGAGATGACAGGTCAGCAGCGAACAAAAGTGGCGCCACGGAGGCACTGGAGCACTGTCTACGGGCTGTTGCAGCATAGCCGTCTACTGCATCAGACGCTGTCGACACTCGAGCAGGAAGAGCAGCGAGCAACCCGATGGCCGACAATGCAGCTCTCACACCGCCGAGCAAACGACACAGCCTCCGCCACATCAAATGTGCGACCTATCGTGTTCCGCAAGACCAAGCGCGAGATCGAGCGCGAACGCGAATGCATGGAGCGCGCTGCTGCTGCGTCAGCGTCGAAAAAGCGCCAGTGTGAAGAGCTGGCAATCGCTCGAACACCACAGACCGCGCAATCCAGACCGTCCACGATCCAACGCACATGTCGAGCGTACCGAATAGAGAAGCGAGGGCCATCGCGGCGCAGGCTGTTGTTCTAAAAGCCATCGAGTCCATTTCCCATAAGGTGTTGAGGTTTTTCGTATGTATCCTAAGGTTTTTCAACTCATATCACGAAGAAGCATGGGCGTGGAGGACGTGGTCGTGATGGGGGCTTACCTCTCGGGCGCCGTGGCCATAGTGCTCTTCACGCTCTCCATCGGCTGGATCCTCGTGTGGAAGTACGTGCTGGCCAAGATGCCGTTCATCCAGGAGCTCTTCGACCTCAAGCCCAAGAACTCTGGCCAGAACCAGCACGCAGAGGAGGCGCCACTGTCGTTCCAGGACCGATACGAGTCCTACAAGCGAGTACGTCTGCTGGCTGCTGGAGCGTCTCGCTCTGATACTGACTCTGTAGCTGCTTCTCGTGTCTGCAGAAGCGTCAGATGAACCGCATCGACTGAGTCGCTTTGTACCATTATTATAACGAGGATCCATCAATCCATGAATATCCTCACGATCTCTCTCGTGTTCTACCGCACCAACCACTTGCCGCCGCTTGCGTCCGGGTCCTTGTCCACGTCCTGTAGCTGTCGCACCATGGCCAGGTACTCGTCTTGTGGTGCGTCCGACGACTGCTGTGTCTGCGTCGATGAGCGTTTGACCTCGTCCGCCTTCTTGCGCTGCGCTGCTTGGGCCATGCGCATCTGCAGCGCGTCCATCGTGGAGCCGGCGCCAATCTTCTGCGCCTCTTGCTGCGCCATGGCCGCCAGCACTTCCTCACGCTTTCGTCGCTGCTCGTCGCCATCATCCACAGCTGCTTCACCTGTAGTGCTGGTTTCGTTGCCTTCTGCATCCCACTGGCGCTTGGTCTCGATCAGAGGAGTGTGCACTTGAGCCAGCAGCTCCGTCGGCAGCTCCCAGTAGCTCCTCCCGTGCGCCATGTTAAAGTAATACGTGCGCTACACCAGCACACACGTCATCAGCACAATAGCATCAGCCTTCTGGTCATGCACAGAGCTCTCCACTCACGCCAGAGGCCGCATCCACATGCTGCGTCCAGATGCCTGATGTCTTGCTGGCGTCCATTTCCGATTGATAGGTTCGCTAAGTTCGGTTCTTGGAAACGCAAGGTGCACACCTTAAGTTCGAGTCCTTGAATCTGGGAGTCCGGTTGACGTGATAAGGATGTTCCTCCAGCCGCGTCAGACGCTGACGGAGCTCCATGGCTATGCGGTGCGTAGGCTCTTGATCTTCTCCTCTCTATCAGCTGCTGACGCTCTGTCGCTCAGGTGGAGTTCAGTCCGTTCGTGGAGAACCTCATCGCCGTGGGCACAGCGCAGTACTTTGGCATTGTCGGCAATGGCCGACAGTACATCTACGAGATGATGCCGTCTGGTGCCATGGCTCCGGTGCGTCCTTTACTACTGTAATGCTGTGACTTTGACTGTTGAAGCTGACGGCTCTCTATTGTGTGGATTCGTGAGCAGCTACGCGCCTTTGACACACAGGAAGGCGTGTACGACTGCGCTTGGAGCGAGATGAATAGCCAGCAGCTCGTGAGCGCGTGCGCCAATGGGTCCATCAAGCTCTGGCATCTGCAGACGCGCGATCAATTCCCCATCCAGAACTACCACGAGCACAAGCAAGAGGTCTCAGGCGTGAACTGGAACCTCGTGGCCAAGGACTCGTTCGTGTCGGCGTCCTGGGACGGCACCATCAAAGTCTGGCGTCCGGAGATCCCGCAGTCTGTTGCAACTTTAGCTGCGCACTCCAAGCCTGTGTACAATGCTGTGTGGAGCACGCAGCACAATGCGCTGGTAGCGTCCTGCTCCGGCGACGGCAGCGTCAAGGTCTGGGATCTCACGAGCAACCGAGCCATCACTACTATCCAAGCGCACAACAACGAGGTACTGGCCCTCGACTGGAACAAGTACAACCAGTTCGAAGTCGTGTCGGGATCCGCCGACTGCAGCATCAAGATCTGGGTAAGTGTGCTTCACTTGAATGGCCTCTGTTGGCATCGTCATCTCATTGTTGTATGCCATGTTGCAGGATATTCGCAACCCGTCACGAGAAGTCCGTTTGCTGCCAGGCCACAATTACGCTGTACGACGAGTCAAGTGCTCCCCACACGATCCTGATGTGATCGCCACTGCCTCGTACGACATGTCAGTCGGTGTCTGGAACACCAAGTCGCCGTACCCGCGACTGCAGAACGCCACGCACCACCGCGAGTTTGCGTTCGGAATTGATTTTAGTCTGTTTGTCGACGGTCTCATGGCCTCGTGCTCATGGGATCGACAAGTCTCTGTCTGGAACTATTTTGGTGGCCCACCGCCTGCGGCTCCCACGATGGGACAGCGTTGAGTAACAGGAAGAGTTGTGAGGTATCTCGATGCGTTTGTTTGGTAATCTGGAAATTAGCATTCAGCTTAAATCAAGGCGCACGTATCTCCAGTGGCGTGGATCAGGAGAATGTAGACTTCCAAGCACTTTTGACAACTCGCATGACGACTGGAGTGCATTGAGTATGTAAGACAAGGCTATTAAATCGTGAATACAAATAAGAGTATAGCGTATCAAGTCCTACACACTATCTATTTGAAGTCACCTCGCGAGCCATCTGCTAATGCAGTTCTTTTTGAGCAGCGCTGTGACCAAAAAGTCTGTATAAGTATTAAGCATCGCAGTCAGTCTTTTAGACTGAGTTGGACATTGAACGATCCCGCGAAATACAAAGCTGCATATACTTCGACTTGAGGAATGTTCACAAACGCTACTCCGCATTGTCGTCCGTTGATTTCAAAGCTGATGCAGTCTCTCTCTCGGTCCAAGGTGCACGTTACCACGCTACCCAGAGCGATTCCACCCTCGATGTAGCTCTTGGCGCCATAGCTATTCTGAGAGTAGAGCATTCCATTAAGTCCATACAGATACCAGCCACAGGACTTGTACAGTACGTGGGAATTGGGTTTGAATCCTTCTAATGGTGCAAAATCAATCATGACGTCGGAGTCGAGGCACTTTTTGTGGTCATCAAGTCGCACTGAATAGCGATTACAAGGCTCTAAAGAGCGCACAGAGCGCGAATAAGCGCCGCTGTTTGCAACCACTCGATTTCCTTGAGATAAAACTAGTCCACTGCCACACATCTGAGGATCCCAAGTCACACGCGACTGAACTGAAGTTGGAAGACTCATCTGCAGATACTCAAGCGTCTTCTTCAGTGTTTTGATCTGATTCGGACGCAATCCTTCAAACGAAAGCTTGCCGGTACGCAGATAATCCATGATTCGACCAAATTGCTTGCGACTGCGGTCGACGAAGTAAGCACCGTCACTATCTGGAATCCATCGACCAGAAGAGAGCATCGCGTGGAAGTAGCTGCCTTCCACACTGAGCAAATGACTCTTCCCAATGCAAAAGATCTTGCCTCCGACGTCCAACTTGATCTTCTTGGCTGCGTGCTTGGTATCTCCTTCCACTTTGCGCTTGAGCTTGTTCCAATTGGTCTGTTTGGCATCCAAGATCTCGATTTGCTTGGCGACCAGCTGGGAAGTGTTGAGGATATCATTCAGGCTGCTCGCATAACGATCCTTCAGCGCAATTGGGTCAGTAGGCGATGGAGGACTCATGGGTTCTTTTGGCATGTGCGGGAAGCGGCGCATTACGACCGAAAAACCTTGTGAGCCAGAAGATCGCGAGGTTTTAGGAGCTGACTCACAAATGAGTTCTCTTCGGATCGACAGCATTGAATGCGTTGGGAACTTTCAATGCGTTGCGTTATCATCAATGAGCGAGAGTCGATTTCTGGAACGCACACAAATCGCGGCGTAAACTTCGCCTTGGGGAATGTCTGAAAACGCCACGCCCCACGAATGGCCATTCACCTTGAACGCGATGTTTCTTTCTCGGTCCAGAACGCACGTGATGACGCTACCAACTGCGACTCGTCCGAACACATAGCTCAAGTCCGTCGTGCCGCCTTGAGAAACCAAGACCCCGTCGCGCGTATTCAAATACCAACCGTAACTGGAGCCTTTTTCAGGCGCAAAGCCGACGAGGAAGCCTGTGCTTCCTTCAGTGAGTCGGATGGAAACGGATACATCGATCGGACAAACCGAGGCTCGTCATTGCTTGTCATTGCTCGTCACAACACGATTGTCTTGGAAAGTCACAGTCCAGCGCTGCTCGCGTTAGGATCCCACGTCGCTGGGACGTGAACTGGCAGCTGCAGATAGTCGAGCGTCTTTTTCAATGTCTTGATCTGATCTGAACGCAAGCCCTCGAACGAGAGCTCGCCCGTGCGCAGATAATCCATCACTCGATCAAACTGCTTGGGATTGAGATCGAGAAAGTAGGCGTCACCACTGTCTGGGCTCCACTGCCCTGATGACAGCATCGCGTGGAAGTAGCTGCCTTCCACTCTGATCAAATGACTCTTCCCAATGCAGAAGATCTTGCCACCAAGTCCAATTTGATCCTTTTAATCGCGTGTTCGGTATTTTACTCCACTCGGCGCTTGAGTCTGTTCCAATTGGCCTGCTTGGCATCCAGCAGCTCAATCTGCTTGACGAACAACCGAGAGGTCCTGATGATCTTGTTGAGACCGCTCACGTAGCACTTCCGGAGCGCTGGCAGGTCTGCTGCTTCAGTCGGCGGCGGCACATCGAACGCGGCTTGGCCGGAGTTGGCGCGATGATCAAATAAAACCTTGCTCGCCACTTCGGTGTGAGGTTTTAGACTCGTAGTACTACAGCAATGCTGTAGAACTACGAACTCACACGCTAGTACATGCTGTAACAGCATGTACAGTACTAGCAGTACTAGTAGTGTAATTTATTAATAACGGCAATTCAATGTAGATCAATTATCAAAATGCCATTATAATTTAGAAATGCTCAGTCTAACAACGTGAGCTGCATATTGGCCGCGCTCGTAAAGCACAAGGCTGCGTGGACTTCGCCCTGTGGGATATTAACGAATGCTACTCCGCACGACTGACCATCCACTTGGTAGCTGATGCTGCTGGTTGCTCTTTCCAAGATACACGTCCCACACTGCGTATCTCGATGATCTTAGCGCAATACCTCGTCTGATACATGCCATCATGAGAGGCGAGCGTTCCATCGTCCGCACACATATACAAGCCGCAATTGCGCACTCTGGAGGTCGTTAGGAAACCTACTTTGGGCGCAAAGCCAATCATGACATCCATCGATCCGTCCTCTCCAGCGGAATCAATACGCACGGAAAAGCGCACGCACGGCTGCAGAGACCGGACGCTTGCCGCATGCTTGCCGCTTCTCACTACGTACAGTTTCTCTCTCAGTCCAGAATGCTTGTTACCCTTTGGCCAGATACGAATCTTCTCCCAGCGTACCTGTGCGCAAAGATGCCTCCCTCACCATATAACCTACCAGCCGCAGGTAGTGTGCGTATGGATTCGGGCGTAAATCCAGCTTCACGTGAAAAGCCCAACATGACGTTAGAAACCCCTTTGTCTGAATCGATTCGTACAGAATGTCGCACACATGGATTCAGCGATCGGACAGCCTGCCACTCCGATGCAGAATGCACAACAACTCGATTCTCTTGAGGCAAACGACTTACAGGGGCTGGTTCCAAATTCGCAGTACCCAATTGCAGATAGTCGAGCATCTTCTTCAGTGTTTCGGCCGCATCCCAACGTATGACAATTCGCCCGTGCGTAAGTAGTCCATGATACGATCAAAATGCTTCGGATTCGGGTCAATAAAGTACACTTCGTCACGGTCTGGCTTCCAGTGTCCTGATGACAGCATCGCATGGAAGTAGCTGCCTTCCACACTAAGCAAATGAGACTTCGCAATGCAAAATATCTTGCCACCCACATCCAGTTTGATCTTTTTGGCTGCGTGTTCCGTGTCTTCTACCACTTTACGCTTGAGTTTGTTCCAATTCGTCTCCTTGGCGTCGAGTAGATCAATTCGTTGCTTCACGAGCTTCGACAGCTTCAAGATTTCATCCTGCGTCTTCGTAAAGCGCTTTCAAAGTGTATCGGGGTCTTCTGTAGCCGATTGATCCGCATTTTGAACGTGGTCGTCAGCTACTTGAGACGGTTGGCGAGACGGCTCCATTTCTTGCGGGTTGGTCTGAAAGAATACTGAGAGTTTGAGGTTTGAGCAATGTAAGGTTTTGAACTTGACACCAGAACATTTATGCAAGAGAGTGATTCAAACTTGTCCATTGTCGAACTACGACATTAATAAATGCTTTACTGCGATTACTGCGCAAATTCAAAACTTCTCTATGAAGTTCATCTTCATGTTTCTTCAAAAGAGTTTTGTAATTAATCTTCAATTTCGGTACAGTAACCGTTTGAGCAAAGTATTTAGGTCATCCCGTGGAATACAATGTTGTCCCCGCATGAGTCATTCAACCGTCCTGTTACTTCAAAGACAGTCTCTCTCTCGGCTCAGAATACATATCCCAACACTGCATATAGCAGCTTCATCCACTGCATCTCTTGACTCCATAGCTATTCGGACATCAGAGTAGAAAAGTAATTCGAAGTGCAGTATCAGACGTCGATGCCAACCATCCTCGAACGTGATGATATTCCTTTTTGGATAGATCACAACGCTGCCCACATCTATTCACATTGCGAAGCCATGTTGAGAGTACTGTATGCGCATTCAAGTACCAATCACGAGAAGACGTTTTCTTTTTTTTATCGAAAACGGGAATTAAACCAACTCGGTCTTCCACAAACACCAAAATGTGGATAGAATGCGTTCGCTTACCAAAGCTCTTTTTCAAAATGCAGGTACTCTGTGTCGAAGGCGAAACCAGTGTCAAACGAAATGAGATTACTAGCGAGTACAAAAAGGCGGACTTACCGAGTACAACACAAATGATGTGAACTGGCGAGTACATATCCGCAAAATGGATGACTCCAGAGAAACACGTAGATTCGAGTACAACACGGCGAGAAGATGTATCAAAAAAATGAAAAGGAAAATTAGACAGTTGTGATGTAAGGCATGTAGTCATGAGATTGATCTTATGGAATTACTTTCATTCCGAGAGAATGGGAGTATGAAATTCTGGCAGCGAGGTCAGCGACGGGAGAAACTAGGGAGCTCCAACTTAGGGGGCTCCACTTAGGGGTAAGTCATTACTAATCAATTTGTGGTGGACGAATAGTCAGGAGACCTGTTTTGATTACTAGACTACTAAATAGGTAATTGAGTACTGTGAGCTACCAAGAGTCGAACGAATGACTGATGTGTGGTGTCTTAAATAGATTAGCAGAATCTATTGGCTGTTTGAGACGAAGCATTGACAACACTACAGCAGCAACAGCAAAGACAACGAGGACCATACAGGACACCAAAGTCGAGTGACATTCGACCACTTAAAGACAGAACCAGATAGCCATAAGCTCGTGAAAATGGTGCTGTACAGCAGCAATTCACACGGTATCGACGACTTCATTGAAAATGCAACGCAATACCAAGGAGAGGAGATCAATAGTTATCTCTACGCAGAATTGTGCGTGGAGCCACCACTGCATCAGAACCGACCCGTGCACACCAGTGCAGTTGAATTCAGTTTGCAGTTGACTGACAGAGATCGTTGCGACGAGTGATACGTATGTGAATGAAAGATCAATTTGCAGTGTGAGGCGATGCGAATTCTTCTGTGTAAGTCTGGCACCCAACCCGGGTAGGTCTTGTCGTATTCATGGCTACATTCGGCTCCTGGCAACTAGTGTGGCTTGTAATTGAACATTCCATATCGCCGTGCGTAGCGAGCCTTTTGTTTGCGTGATATCACTATCTGATATTCAGCGAAAACATAACCGTCGGGGGTTCAAGTCCGAAGGAGTAAGGAAATCCATTTCTTGAGTTGCGAAGGACTCTTCAAGCGATTTCTGCGTTTTATCATCATCATGGATTGTCATTGTATTGCTGTGTATCAGTCTGTATATTATTTGCCTATTCCCGACTGGGTGGTGTCTAAAACTCCTTTGAGAGTGCGGATTTGGCGCGCTTGTCAGGTTCCTGTTCGTACGTTGCTACTGACCCAAACGAACAATCTAAGGGGAATACAGCGTGTTGGTTTAGATACAAAACCTCAGTTATACTCAGTCATGACCCTGAGACTAATTCTTGCTATGGCGTCCGATTCCTTCATCAACAAAATGAAGGACTCGGACGCCATAGCAAGAATCACATGACGATGACATCGTTGCGGTCAATAGCACCACATAGAACGCAGACAAAACTATTTTGGGCATTATGCACACAAAAGCTGTATAAATTTTTAACAAGTGCTTCAATCGACGTGTTTCGGCACAGTGTCAACGGCTGGGTCATCTTTGGCTGGTTAGCTCAACTTATCGCCGCTCGTATGTCACGAGAATCATACGTGGTATCTTCGGTCACAAAGGCAGCAAGAAGTAAGTAAACATACTTACAAATTTTGGAGTCGTCACGCAATTACTATATAATAAGAGCTGTGGGATGAAACAAGTCCCAATGCTGCTCACGAAGTCTGCAAAACCTGTATAATCACCCGACGCGAACTGCCAGGCGGACAAGAAACTCACTTGCCTGGGCTACACATTAGCTAGCTGAGGCGAACAGCCTTGGTGATAGTCTTCATGTAGCGGCGACAATTTTTATAAATCAGCGCTGACCCTCAATAAACTATTTAGTAGCGTAGTAATCAAAACAGGTCTCCTGATTATTCGTCCACCACAAATTGAATAGTAATGACCTACCCCTAAGTTGAGCTCCCTATAAGTTGGAGCTCCCTAGTTTCTCCCGTCAGCGACATCCAGAATCTCGGTGACTCCATGTTCTCGTTGTGCGCTTTGCGTTTTGGTTGTACTGACTGACGTTTCTCTTAGTGGACTTGCTTAGTACCAGAAGAGCGGCATAGACTACCATAGACCCGACTGTGTCGTTAGTAACATCTG
The DNA here is from genome assembly GCA_023335875.1 of Elongisporangium prolatum. Taxonomy (NCBI): domain Eukaryota; phylum Oomycota; class Peronosporomycetes; order Pythiales; family Pythiaceae; genus Elongisporangium; species Elongisporangium prolatum. The sequence goes on along the minus strand of JAADVW010000021.1, from coordinate 5,413 downwards.
TGCGGCGGAAGAGCACGAAGGCCACAGGACAAACAACGTTAGCGAACTCGGTGGTCCACCCATCTGCTATATTTACTTGCCGGTAATATTGAAACTCGCAGATCCACCTATATTCTACTCGCCAGTCCACCTATTTTGATCACTACTCGTAGTCAGTCGTTTTGTACTCGCTAGTAATCCGCAATAGCGCCAGTCTCGAATGGATCCGACGACTCTGGTTGGTGGACTAGCTCCGGTGGGCTCAGTTGAAGATAGTCAAGCGTCTTCTTAAGTACTTCAATCTGGTCCGGGCGCAAACCAGCAAACGACAATTCGCCCGAGCGGAGATAATCCAACACTCGGTCGAAATGCTTGGGATTGCGGTCGATGAAGTAAGTACGCGTCGTCGCTCTCGGGCTTCCAGTGACCTGATGCCAGCATAGCATGGAAATAACTGCCTTCCACACTGAGCAAATGGGTCTTGGAGATGCAGAAGATCTTGGCCGCCAACGTCCAACTTGATCTTCTCACTCACTTGGGCAGCGTTCTCTTGCATCTTGCATTCGAGCGCTTTCCAATGGGCTTCTTTGGCTTCTAACAGGTTGAGCTTCTGGGCGATGAGCGCTGACGTGGAGAATATCATCTAGGGACTTCTGATAGCGCTCTCGCAGCGCAGCTGTATCTTCCATCGCACGATCGTTAATGGGCAGTGGTTGAGCTGCGCTTGTTTATCGATCCGACAAGGTTCAAAGATAGCACATCGGTATAAATATCTCACCCACCTTTAGCCTTATTGTTCCTCTGTTGAAGTTGGTCACAGTATTTATCTCTCACTCACAGATGAAGTGCGATTGATGAAGTTTGGGTACATCACCTGACAAGAGAGTTACGTTCCAGATTCTCTAGAGACCTCGCACTCAATGAGCTCCACACAAGAGATAGATAGAGAGCTCTGATTTGATGAGAATGCTGGTTACGGAGTTCAATGGCGACACCCAGTCTCGTGTCTTCTGTTTGGGTTCACTTCAGCAACAGCTGGGGGGATGGACATGAACATAATTTACAAGTGTTGAAAACTACATGGTAAATTTCCATTCAGAAATGAAGGTTTCAGTTCGATAACATCGAATCACTCAAACATTTTACCAGACATTGTAAACTACGTGAAACTTACTTGGAGGTTCAGCAGCTACGCCAGCAGTCACCCATCAAGGGAGGGGGGCGATGAGCCTCGAGCCCAACCCAAAGCCAATCGCTTCATTCACGCGACTGGCGCATTGAAGAGAGATCTCCCCATGCGTCCCATGTTGCTGCTTCCTCTGCTGCTGCTGGCCATGCCGGTGGCTGAGGCCGCGACTTGCTCCAAGTCCGGCATCGCGCAGCCGAAGGTGACCACACTGGCTACCGACCAGACGGCCGTGCGCATGGCGGATGTGGTCACCACGAGCTGCGGCGAGACGCAGATCAACGCCACGGCCTCAGAGAACCCGGGCGAGTACCTGATCACAGCTGACGCCATGGGCATTGTCACTGTTGAGAGCTACCCGGCCGTCCAGAGTTTGTACGTTGAAGTGAATGGCTGGGGATGTGGGTTGATACTGACCATTGCTGCTGAGTAGACGCCTCTGGAACAACGCAATCAGAACGTTCAAGGCGGTTGGCACCACAGTTACAGAGCTGTATGTTGGCTGCTGATCATTGGAGATCATGGTGCGCTTAACTAACGGTCTTGTACGCTGTTGTAGGGACTTGACAAGCAACAGTCTGACTACATTGAATGGTCTGACCTTCCCATCCAGTCTCCAGCAACTGTGCGTTCCAACGCTTTGGCTGATTGCAATTTCATTGAGCTCATTGCTTGAGTAATACTGTTGCAGGACGCTGGATCTGAATGCGCTCACATCAACGAGCGCCAGCAATTTCCCATCGGCGCTTCAGTATCTGTACGTACTAGAAAGAATGGCTGTGGACTTATCTCTGTATCTAAAACAGTTCGCTTCCTATCAGCTGGCTGCGCAAGAACTCAATCACGTCGCTCTCTGGTTTCTTCTTCTCGTCCAAACTGCAGTCGTTGTACCTCAATGGCAATTCCAAACTCACTTCACTGCAGGGCGCCGTTCTTCCGGACTCGCTTCAATACCTGTACGTAGCTCTTCAATTGGATCGGTCTGTTTTGTGGACTGAGCTAACAACTCTTGGTCACCATAGTGAATGCAGTGACTGCGCAGTGAAAACGATCCAAGGCATGGTCTTCCCGTCCAATTTGGCCAAATTGTAGGCGTGTTCCAGTGGCTTCTGTGGCTCATAGGCAGCCGATTTTGACTTTCTTTGTCTCCCGCAGAACTCTTGGAGGTGCGACAGTGACGACTTTTGAAGTTCGCGAGTCGGATGTCTCGATTATTACAAATCTGGCTATTAGCGCCTCGATCACATCGGCTACGAGCTGCTCCAATGCCAAAGCCAAGCTTACGACAGTTCAGAGCTATTCCATTTGCGTTCTGGATGGTAAGATCATTTCCATGAAAGGACTTCAGCCATTTGTAACCACTGGCTTTTGTTGTAGACAACAGCTTTGCTAGTCTTTATCCGGAGGCCTTAGCAACTGAGTCAAGTACTTCAGGCTCCACAACAACCACTTCTGACTCATCGACATCCACGGCCTCAGGAAGCTCGACCAATTCGAACGCAAACGGGAACTCCGCGTCTTCACAAAACACAGGCTCGCAATCAACTTCGACTAGCAGCTCGTCCTCACACTCGTACACGTTGTGGATTGTGATTGCGGTGATCGTAGTCGTCGTGGTTGTGATCGTCGCCTGGTGTATCCGCCGCCGACGAGATCGCAAGGCTCAAGTCATAAAGAACGACGACCTGGGTCAGCCTCTGAACGACCAATCCGAGCAGAACCAAACTGGAACTGTCGCCAGCCAATCCAACATCTCAAGCAACAAATCGGAAGGTTATCTCTCGAACGATGTTCGTAATGACGAAGCGCTGATCCCCCATCGACTGCCGCTGACCGATATCACGATCACGAAAGAACTGGCGTCCGGTGGCTTTGGCATTGTCTACCTTGCGACGTTTGCTGGCCGCTTGGTCGTAGTCAAACAGATTGCACCGGGCAAAGCCAAGTCAACCGACGAGCTCTGCCAGTTCATGGACGAGATCCGTCTGTGTGCGCGTCTAGAGCACCCCAAGATCGTCAGGTTCATCGGTCTTTCCTGGACGAATCTCTTCGACCTGTCACTGGTTATCGAGTACATGGCCAACGGAGATCTCCACTCGTTGCTCAAGAAGCAGCGCAAGCAGCCCAACAACCGTCAGATGTTCACGTGGTTCAAAAATTCTGCTGAGATCCGATCCAAGGTCAGCTTTGCACTGGACATCGCCGAGGCGCTCGTGTATCTGCACTCATTCGACCCGCCGATCATCCACCGCGACCTCAAGTCCAAGAACGTGCTGCTTGGCGCTGACTTCGGAGCCAAGCTCAGTGACTTTGGTGTCAGTCGAACGAGTGCGGCGGAAGGAAACTCGATGACAGGCGGCATGGGGACGACGGCGTGGATCTCGCCCGAGGTTTTGCAGGGCAATCATTATTCCGAGAAGGCCGACGTCTACTCCATGGGCGTCGTTCTCAGTGAAATGGATACGTGCGGCCACCCGTACAACAGCAACCGTGACTCCAGCACTGCGCTCACGGACGCCAAGATCGCGCTGCTGGTGAGCACAGCGGCCATTGTGCCGACTATTGAACCGGATTGTCCGCCAGAAGTGCGAGATCTGATCCTACACTGTGTGGCGCATGACCCAGCAGAACGACCGACCGCAGTGGAGCTGCACTATCGACTTCTGCAGATCCGAAGCAATTTCAATGGCGGCATTGGGTCTCAAGGTCGGTTGGTCTAAATGGAATTTGGGAATATTGCGTAAAATGGAATAATCACGTAGTGGAGAAACCCAATGAGAGTTCGCGAATAATAGTAAAACCCATATTGAGCAAAAACCGTAAAACCCCACTTCTAATTGGGTTAAATCATGAGCGCTACAACCTGCGAGCTTCTCGCAGCCTACTGTAAGCCATGGACAGGTCTCCGGCTCCCTCTCACGACGACTCGAAACCCAATGTGGCATCGCCTGCTGCGTTCAGAGAGCGGTACCAGAGCGCGCATGACGAGATCCTCAAGATGTCGGAGCTCATTGCGAACCACCTGGCGCTTCTGGAAGAGAAGGAGGCCAAGTGGGACGCGCTCGAGCGCAAGCTGCAGGAGAACGCCGACCACGCAGCCAACATGATCAAGCTCAACGTGGGCGGCAGGATCTTCTGCATCTCTAAGACTCACTTGCTCAGTGTAGAAGGCACGTACTTCCACGCCATGCTGGGCTCTGGCCATTGGAAGCCCGAGAGCGACGGCGCGTACTTCATCGATCGCAATCCGAAGCAGTTTGATCGAGTTCTGGATTACCTGCGCACAGGCGAGCTGTCGTTCAAAGGCCTGCGTCCGGACCAGGTCGACAGGCTCAAGATGACGCTCGACTATCTGCAGATCGGCTTCGATGAGCCGGAGCCGCAAGCGATTTCGTTCCCGCCGATGGCTGCGCCGGTGGCTTGGGATCCACAAATGTGTGGCGCTGGCCTGAGTTTATCCCAAGAGAATCGAGTGGTTCTTAGCGAAAGCTCACAGTGGAAAGCTGTGCGCTCTATGAGTCCGTGCGAGCGGTTTTCCGTTCGACTGGATTCCGACGGAGGAATTGCGTACGTCACGATCGGCTTTGCTCCCTTGGCGCGGTTCTCAGTCGACTCGCAAGTGAACTCTTGCTGCGGATGGTACTTGTACGCTCGCGATGGGATGGTTTATTCTGGGGTCGGCATCTCGTGGCCAGTCGTAAGCGCTCCATTCAGAGGCGGCCGGCAGCCAAGGGGAGTCTCGAGCCATAACTACTTGGGTCGAGCTGTCGCAGTGGGGAGTGTGGTGACGTGCATCTTGGACCGCGAGCAGAACTGCATCAGCTTTGAAGTTGACGGCCAATCGTTCGGCGTGGCGTTCACCAACGTCCCACAGGACGATGTCTACGCTGTCCTGAACATCGGCCAGGTCAATGCTCGGCTCTCCTTGGTGAACTGATGCTGCTGGACTGGAAATAGAATGTACACACTGAATACTGGATGATTTCGGATTTGGAATCAATGAGACTCCGCATAGAACGTAGAATGGGAACATGAGCCATTCAGATAAGTAATCTACCTCATTATGAAACTTGAATCGCACTCAATGTCGACGTGTAACATGCTTCAAGTACCGATCTCTATACCGGTATTCTGTTTGCATCAACAGAAGCTTATCTTTCGATCTGTAGAGATGATGGGCTTCAGGTGGTTATCAGATCGGCATCCAGTCAGATGTGTCGCTTCACCCAGTTAATACTCTCGTCACGT